>CM042840.1:141029241-141305732 GCA_023653725.1 Bungarus multicinctus | reverse complement strand
AGATTAACTTTCTATCAAAAATATTGAAGTAGATTTATATTTGGCCAATATTTTTTATATCAAATCCAAACTTCTTTTGTTAGTTAGCCTTTCCAGTGCTCAGCCTGCTGTTTCCCTCTTTTCACTTTTCTTAGTTGGCTGGGCAGCTGTGTCTCTGGTTCCGATCACTGTCACGATCTCCCTCTTTGGCCGTTGGTTTACAGGGATTTTTGTGGGATTCCTCTTCCAGCCTCCAGGATCACAGCACCTCCCTGGGACCTCCAACTCTTTCTCTTTCTTTTGCCTGTCTCTCCAAGACCCAGCATGCTCCAAAGAGCCACCAATATGCCAAAAATCGGAGTCTTTCAGAGCAGTGATCCACTCCTCAGCTCCGCACTGATATAGCGCCCAACCAGAAGTAAATGATTTAAATGTAGATTATAAAATAATGGCTACAATACTAGTAGAAAGATTAAAGAGAACATTAAGTAGAATAATTCATACTGACCAGAATGGCTTCCTTCCTCATAGAGAAAATAAAAACAAACACAAGAATTATTATGGACATATTAGAATACTATGAAGTGCATTCAACTAAGACAATGGCATTAATATTCCTAGACGCCCAAAAAGCATTTGATAATTTGAATTGGAAATTCCTCATTAAACAAATGACTGGTATGAAATTTGGTGAGAGGTTTACAGGATTTATTAAGACAATCTATAGCATGCAGACGGCAAAAGTATTAATAAACGGGGAAAGTACAGACACCATAAAGATAAGTAAGGAAGTAAGACAAGGCTGCCCTTTGGCTCCCCTACTGTATATATTGGCAGAAGAAACACTTCTAGCACAAATTAGAAAAAAACCAAGAGATTAGAGGATTAAAAATTAAAAAAGAGGAATACAAACTGCAAGCATTTGCTGATGACATGGTATTTATACTAGAAGAACCTCTAGAAACAAGTCCTATACTATTAAAAGAAATAGAAGATTACGGAAAGGTAGCAGGGTTAAAAATTCACAAAGAAAAAACAAAAGTACTAGCAAAAAATTGTACAAAAGATCAGAAAGAAGAACTAGTAAACAAATTAGGTATGCAGGTGGTAAACAAAGTAAAATATTTGGGATAACTGCAAGATGTTCATCGATTATAAAAGATAACTATGACAAATTAACAGCGCAAATAGCTAAAGACTTAGAAAACTGGGCTAAATTATAGATATAATTGGGATGCATTGCAATAGTAAAAATGAATGTTTTACCAACATTGTTGTACCTATTTCAGACGGTGCCAGTCAATTTAGAAAGGAATTTTTTTACAGAATTAAATAGTTCAATATCTAAATTTATATGGCAGAAGAAAAAACCCAGGGTGAAATATAAATTATTACAGGATGCTAGAAAAAAAGGGGGATTTGGCCTTCCAGATTTTGAATTATATTATAATGCAGCTGTAGCAAATTGGCTTAAGGACTGGGTTAAATTAGAAAATAAAAGGTTATTAGTATTAGAAGGATTTAATCTCCAAATTGGCTGGCACGCTTTCATGTGGGATGGAAAATCTAAGCAACATTCATACTTTCAAAGGCACCATATAAGAAATGTATTGTTTAAGATTTGAGAAAAGATTAAAAAGAATCACTACTCAAAGGTTCCACTGGAAGCAGTCACTCACCCAAATGTACTGGATTATGAAAATATTATAAGGTATAAAGATTTACTATATGATACTGGAGACCTTAAAAACAAAACCAAATACAAATTGAAGGAAAAGAAATAGCATGGTGACATTTTGTACAAATACAAACCCACTATAAAAAAGATAGGGAACAATTTGGTTTTCACATGATCCCACAAGAGTTGGATAAAATATGGTTTGGAGAGGATAAGAAAACAATTAGCAAAATATACAAATACTTCTTGGATTATAAACTTAAAGAAGAAACAAGTACAGAATCCATGACAATTTGGTCTAAAAATCTAGGTTATAGTATTGATTTAGATAAATGGGAACACATCTGGCAAACAAACTATAAATTAACTATGTCAGTCTCGTATAAAGAGAATCTATATAAAATGGTTTATCGTTGGCATCTACCTCCTGCGAGACTGTCTAAGATGTTTCCTAATCTACCACCAAATTCTTGGAAATGCAATCACGTACAAGGAACATACTTCCACATGTGGTGGACCTGCCCATATGCTCAGAATTTCTGGAAAAACATTAGAAATTGGATTTTAGATATAACAAAACAAAAATTAAAATTTGAACCCGAAATCTTTCTATTAAGCATGATAGATACAAACATGGAGAAAAAATACCAATATTTAATTTTACATATTATAACTGCGGCTAGAATAATGTATGCAGAAAACTGGAAGACATCCCTCACCCCCTCAGATGATATGGTAATTAAAAAAAATGAATGTGCTGAGATGGATAGCTTAACTAAATTGCTGAAAAACAAACAAAATAGTGAATTCTATGAAATATGGAATATTTGATATGAGTGGTTAAGAAAAAGGTAATATCTGATATTTGGATAAATTATTGAAATGATAGTAGACGTGCGTTTAATTAAAAAAGATGAAGAGAAAATGTAATATTAAAAGAACGAAGGACTACTTTAACAAGGTAGATCACGTCAATTATAATGATAAAGAAAAGAGAAACCATTGCTCAATATATGCTGTAAAATTTATATATATATATATATGTGTGTGTGTGTAAGGTTTTTAAGCTGATAATTTAAATAATAAATAAGGGAGACTAGGATAGATCTATTTCGAGCTAGTTAGCTCTCTTCAGCTAGCCATACCCTTACTGGGATTTGAACCAGGGAAGTATTACGTGAGGCAGTTGTAATTGCCACTACACCACCTGGCTCTATCCTTATCAGCAGAGGCAGGGGAATAAGTATATACTTTGTATTACAACACCCTGTTAAGCCCCAATTAAGGGAGAAAGCATACTGCTTTCTTTTCTGTCTTTCGGCTTATCACCAGAGACCATACCAACAGAAAGCTATTTGTTTCGTTGTCTTTTGTTTACTAGCTCGAAATAGATCTATCCTAGTCTCCCTTATTTATTATTTAAATTATCAGCTTAAAAACCTTACACACATGTAAACAAAAGACAACGAAACAAATAGCTTTCTGTCGGTATGGTCTCTGGTGATGAGCCAAAAGACAGAAAAGAAAGCAGTATGCTTTCTCCCTTAATTGGGCTTAACAGGGTGTTAAGATATAACAGATATATTTGTGTGTGTGTGTGTGTGTCTGTGTCTGTGTGTGTGTGCGTGTTGATTTGCTTGTTTTAAATGTATGTCATATAAATATTTATTAAAAATTATTATTAAAAAAAATTCAAAGTCTATAGGAAGAATAAAGATTTCAGTTCCTTCTGCAGTGCTTTTGGGAGTGGAGCTGTACAGTATTAGATGATATGCTAGCAAATTGATATTTAGCAGAAGAGAAAGGAAATTTGATTTAATTACATTAACATTTATATTGGGTTAATCTCTGATCAAGCTTGCAGAACAATAAAAGAGAGAGCCAGTTGTTATAACCCGGATTCAAACTTTTATTAGATTCATTTATAAAGTCCATTCGTGCCTAACAAAATTACAGTTACATTTATTTATTTATTTATTTATTTGTTTATAAATAAAAACAATAAAAACAAAAAGAATCAAATAAATTAGTAAAGTATAATAGAACAAAATAAAACAAAAACAAAAAACAAATCTTACCCCCCAACCCGATGACAGCGGATCACACTAGCCATCTAATGGGTTCCATCCCTCTCTGGGTTCCCCAGGCCCGCTGGCAAAACCAGATATTTAGTGCCTTTCGGAATTGTATTAATGAGGGGGCCATTCTAATCTCTGGGGGAATGATGTTCCAGAGAGATGGAGCCACCACAGAGAAGGCCCTTCTTCTAGGTCCCACCAGGTGTATCTCCCTCAGGAGTGGGACCCGCAGCATTCCCTGCCTCCTTGCTCTAATGGGTCGAGTAGATGTCACTGGCAAGAGATGTTTCCTCAGATAACCCAGACCCAAGCCATGAAGGGCTTTAACCATGAAGGAGTTTAACAACCAGCACCTTGAATTGCACCCAGAAGCAAATTGGAAGCCAATGCAGCTCCTGCAGGAGAAATGATACATGTGCAGACTGGGGTCTGCATAAAACCATTTGGCCCGCTGCTTTTTGCACCAACTGGAGATTCCAGATGCCCTTCAAGGGCAGCCCCATGTAGAGCGCATTGCAATAATCAAGGCAAGAAGTGACCAGGCATGAGTGAGTGTGAGTAGGGACCGCTGATCCAGGAAAGGGCGTAACTGGTGCACAACCCACAGTTGTGCAAAGGCCCTCCTGGCCACGACTGCCACCTGCTCTTCAAACAGGAGTCGTGAGTACAGGAAAAACCCCAGATTACGCAAAGAGTCTGTTTGGGGTAGTGCCACCCCATCCAAGACTAAAGGTGGTAATTCTCCCAGAACCAACAATCCCCAGACCCAGAGCCACTCAGTCTTGCATGGGTTTAGTTTCAACCAGTTGCTCCCCATCCAGACCCTAAAAGCCTCCAGGCATTGCGAGAGGGAGGACACAGGAACACTTAACTCACCAAGGGCCGAGACATACAGCTGAGTGTCACCAGCATATTGGGGATACCTCAACCCATGGTGACGGATGATCTCACCCAGCCACTTCATATAAATGTTGTACAGGAGCAGATACAGTACCAAGCCCTGCGAAACTTGTAAAGCAGTGGGCAAGGGTTGGATCTCTCCCCTCTTATCAACACTTAATTGAGAGCAGTCACAGAGGAAGAAAGTGAACCAAGACAGCACAAGGCCTCCCATTCCCATCCCCTGAAGCCGTCCCAGGAGAATCCCATGATCAATGGTATCAAAAGCGGCTGAGAGGTCAAGCAGAGCAAGGATGGTTGCACTACCCCTATCCCGCTCCCGCCAGAGATCATCCAATAGTGCAACCAATGTTGTTTCTGTCCCAAATCCAGGCCTGAATATTGACGGGTAGGGGTCGAGATAATCTGTTTCATCCAGAAACCACTGGAGCTGCTGCATGACCACCTTCTCAACAACCTTTCCCAGAAAGGGAAGATTGGCGGTAGGTCAGAAATTATCCAACTGAGTAGAGTCCAGTGATGGCTTCTTAAGAAGAGTGTGGACCACAGCCTCCTTAAAGTGCTGGGGCACCATCAACTGGGGACTTGTAGAACAGGGCCTCTGAAGACTACTGGAGATTTTCTGGTAACAACAGCCACACCTCCTCCCTGGCCCTGAGGTCCAGATTGGTGCCATGCTCCACTGGGCACATATCTGCAAGAGGAACGCCTCCCTCTGGGCTCAGCCAAGTTTCACTTATACAAGCCAGATCAGCCTTTTCTTCGAGGATCAAATTGGCAATAAGACTAGCCTTATTGCAAGCTGATCTCACATTTAGAAGCAGTAGTCTGAGGCCATAATCCATAATTGCATCTCAAGTACAAGTTGTTACTTCCTTTCTTTTGATTTAAGGACTCATTGTAACCTACAATCTGAACAGGGATGCCTAAATCTTTGATATAAAATTTCTGATTTTTAAAATCAGAATCATTGGTATATTTGTACATTCCAAAGTAGTATCAATTCAAAGCAAATGTGTGGGTATATATATATATTTTAAATTAATAGCTTTAACACACATTGACATGACAGCTCATAGAAGACTCACATGATATTCTCAAAAATAAAAGTAATGCTAAATGTCAGGACTTTGCTTTTTATGTTAGCATATTTTCCTATCTTTTTATTTTTCATTCCATTTAAGATTTTATTTTAATAAAAGGGGTGCTGATGAATCTTTGCATAATATGGAATGGAGGGTAGTATTATGGATTTACCAGTCTAAGATTCACATACTATCATTAAACAATCCAGGAATCAAATCCAAAATTGTTTCTATTTGAATTCATTTAGCCTGTATGCATTTGTTTGAAATTTGAACATGGTTTGCATTTTAAAGCATCAATTTTTTAAATACTGGAATAAGTTTTTCTTAGGCAAGAAGAACCAAAAGTACACATGTAGACTGGGTGAAACCAGGCTCAATAGCAGTAACTGTGAGAGGGATCTTGGAGTCTTAGCGGACAACTAGCTAAATATGAACCAGCAGTGTGCAGCAGCAGCCAAAAAAGCTAATGTAATCTTAAGTTGTATTAACAGAGGGATACAATCAAGATCAAGGGAAGTACTAATACCACTCTATAAAGCCTTAGTAAGACAACAACTAGAGTACTGCATCCAGTTTTGTTCACCACATTATAAAAAAAGATGTTGAGACTCTAGAAAAATTACAGAGAAGAGCAACCAGATGATTAGGGGACTGGAAGCTAAAACATACAGTGAACGGTTGCAGGAACTGGGCTTGGCTAGTCTAGTAAAGAGAAAGACCAGGGAAGATATGATAGCGGTCTTCTAATATTTGAAGGGCTGCCACATGGAGGAAGGGGTCAAGCTATTTTTTAAAGCTCCTGTAGGCCAGGCAAGGAATAATGGATGGAAACTGAACAAGGAGAGATTTAACATGAAAATAAGGAGAAACTTTCTGACAATAACATCAATCAACCAATGGAACAGCTTGCCATTGGAGCTTGTGGGAGTGCCATCACTTGAGACTTTCAAAAAGAGATTGGACTGCCATTTGTCAGAAAAGGTGTAGGGCCTCCCGCTTGGGTGGGGGGTTGGACTAGATGACCTACAAGGTCCTTTCCAACCCTGATTATATGTTATCTCTTATCTGTTATGTGCTTCAAAAAAACACAAGGTGAAAATCCCTGCAATATATTCACAGAGAGAATATTTTCTTAAAAAGCAGAAAGAGGACTGCAGCTCAGTAATTGCCTCATCAGAAAAGTTAAATACGAAGAAGGGGGAGATTAGGAGAACTACCAAGAGAGCATTTCAGGTTTTCTTTTTCAGCTGTTCTTCTGTGAATGATAATAATTCTACCATTAAGTGATCCTAAAGATGCATTTTCAAAAAGCAACTGGGCTTTTTCTTGAGGGAGATCTTTTTCCTCAAAAAAAAAAGCCTTTTGAAAAAGCACTTCCAGGACAACCATGACCTGGATGACTGAAAATCACCATAGACATCATTAAGTGTTACTCTGATGTGTAATTACAACAAAGAGAGTCCGGCTGGTTGACTAACACCAGCCTTCTAGGGCTTGTGTTAATTCTTGAGTTAAATCAGAAACTAGGAATATGAATGTTCCTATCTGCTGGCCATAAGCATGCCACAGTAGGATAACTAATGCCCAATTCGACAGACATCTTATTATGCCATTGTTTATTTCTTAGGATAATAAATATGCAATTCGGCCTTAGATGCTCCTCAGCCTCTCTTAGCCAATCTTTGAAAACTTGCAGATTTGCACATAAATCACAAACCACCATGCAGAGCTGAAAGCAGGTTTCAAGGGTTTTTAATGTCAAACAACAAATTTTCTATCCAACAAGAATGGTATCCCAACTGGTCTAGGTTAGCACTGGAAGCCTCTGCCTTACAGAGTTATTTAAAGGTATAAACACACCCACCTAAATGCTTCTATCTCCTATCCATGTCCCTAATTATTCCCTTAATCACCCCTTATTCCCATCATCCTTTTTACCGAATAAGTCCACTATTTCATTTTCTATCACCTATCTATCGCTCATGCTTCCTATCTCATAGTGAGTAAACTAAATAGTTAAACATCCCCCTCCACTATCACCTGTTTCTTCAGCACAATTGATTCAACAGCTGCACCAGCTCAGATCATCTATCATCCCTAATGGAGCCCAACAGCCTCAATGTTGAGAAGAAGACTAGTTCCAGTCTTTTGAGTGTTGAAGCCCTCAAGAGAATTCTGCACAAATTAACTCAGATCTTTACACAGCTTTGCTAATTTCAGCTTTCTCTGGAATTTTCTGACATGGAAATGGAATTGCTTGGAGAACATGAGAATAGTTTAGAAGAGTCATATAAGTGAAGACACATTTTACTATATCTCTGGAGTCCCAATGTACCTTTTCCTACAGCTGAAACTGACCAATTAGAATTATGATCATCACTATATAGAATTATATATTTAAAACAATAGAACTAAAATAATACTGTGTTTTCCAGAAAATATGACGGGGTCTTATATTAACTTTTGCTCCAAAAGATGAATAAGGGCTTATTTTCAGGTGACGTCAGCATATACTTCTAATGGGATGAGTTAGAAGGAAGGCTTTTTCATATAATGTTCCAAAATTGCAACATTATTAAAATTATGTAATAAGGTACAGTAGAAATACATTGATGGATGGAGAGTGACCCTTCATGAAAACTTTTTAAAAACACAGTTAAACATACGTTAAATGTTCAAATATTTTCAACTTTTTACATTTCAAAGAAGACCAATCAATCGAAAATGGATCCCCTATGATACTTTGCTAAATACAGGTCGACAAAATATTCATTAGCTTTTTCCCATATTAAACAGTGGTTTAAGAAATGAAGCTATAAAACCATGAACTGGAAGGTGCAAACTTTTAGGCAACCTTAAAGTAAATATCTCAAATCTTCAAAGAGTCTAAAGAGCTGGATTCTCAAAATCTTACTTGCTCGATGTATTCTGAGGAAAAAAGAGTTAGGTTAAATAAACTTGGTTAATGTCTGAAAATGTAGCAAATTAGCACTTCATTTGGATAGGCAATAATGAATTTAAATAATAATCCAATCCTTCATAAAATGTTGTTTGATAGAAATAAGGATGTCTAAAATAATAATAATGATAATATTATATAATATTATTAAATATAATAATAGCAGATACTCTACTCTTTTTTGTTAATCATTTCTCATGGCCAGAAAGAACACATGATGTGCTAATTCCTCTTTGTGAGTTGCTCCCTTTGGTTGAGGTCAGGCCGCAAAACAATGATGTAGCATTTTGGCAAGAATATGCATCCCAGTAATGCAGCGCTGGAGGACAAGACGGAGAAGACCTCCACGGCTACCATGGCTTTTCCTTTTGTGCTCAGGTAGGCTGGAAAGAAGGAGATCCACACACTGCAAAAGGCCAACATGCTGAAGGTGATGAACTTGGCTTCATTAAAGCTGTCAGGTAATTTACGGGCAAGAAAAGCCATAATAAAACTGGCAATGGCCAAGATACCCATGTAGCCCAAAACACAGTAGAAGAAGAAAGATGACCCCTCATTGCACTGTAAAACCATTTCTTGGAGCTCTGAGTGCATGTCTATCTCAGGGAATGGGGGAGATGTTGACAACCAAAGAATACAAAGACACACTTGTAGGAGAGAGAATGAGAGGACAATAGCAAAAGCCAATCTTTTCCCCACCCACTTCCTCATCTGAGATCCTGGTTTAGTGGCCATGAAAGCCACAACCACAGTGATGGTTTTGGCCAGGACACTAGAAATGGCCACTGAGAAGGTGATGCCAAAAGTTGGTTGCCGGAGAAGGCAGGTCATTTTGTCAGGTTCGCTGAGGAACAACAAAGAGGAGAGAAAGCAGAGCTGAAGAGAGACAAGGAGGGTGTAGGTGAGGGACCGGTTATTCGCTCTGACAATGGGAGTATCCCTATGCTTAATAAAAATTCCAAGTACACAAGATGTCAAGATGAAGAAATAAAGACCTGCTGAGGCTGAACCAATGCCTAAGGTTTCTTCAAAGGTTAAAAATATCATTGGTTTCAGGATACATCCTTTCTTTTCTTTATTTGGGTAGTGATCTTCTGAACATTGAAAACAGTCATCCATATCTGAAAGAAAAGTCAAGGCATGTTTTATACATTCCATATTTTTGAAAATAATATTCTTTATGGGTTCCAAACATTATCTCTCTCAAGTTTTTCTATTGGTTACCATATTGGATCATGTTTCTATGGAAGTGCAGTTTTTCCATCATTGTATCAGCTGGGACCATCATAAAAGAAGCACAATTGGACGGGCAATTATTCTTTGAAATACAGTCCTTTCTGGCAGTTTCAAATTTATTGAAATTTAGACCATTTGACTTTTCCCATTTTTCCAAAACACGGAGAAGGAATTTGTAGGGATGGATATATGGGAAATATGGGAAAACATGAATTCAGAATGATAGATAGTGATTCACAAGTATAATTATAGAAATGAATATTCATTCATAGAAATGAATATTCGCACTGAAGAACTCACAAAACTATTTGCTATACTAAAGTAGCATATTACAATTGGTTTAGGTGTATCTAATGAGAACTTGCTGGAATGTCTAACCTACCCTTTTGATTTGAAATCTTCCCTTCTGGACATGGAACACAGTCATAGCAGCAGAATTGTTTTCCTTCAGTCTCCTTCTTCCAGTATCCAGGGGAGCAATGGTCATTACACAGAGAAATTGGAAGAACCTGATGATAAATATAAAAGTCTTTTTCAAAGGGATATTTAAAAAATCAATTTTATTTATTTATTTATTTGAATTTTTATACCGCCCCCACTCCCAAAAAGGGACTCGGGGCGGTGTACAGCCTACTAAAAAAAGAACAATATGTACAATTAAAAACAAATTAAATAGAATTGATCCGGCCGAAATCCCATCAGTACAAAATATTACCAAAATTTAAAATTCAAGGATTATATTAAAAATTTAAAAATTTAAAACCTAATTAATTTAAAACCCCAACACCATTTACTGGGTCAGGCCGGCCTGCTGGAAAAACAGGGTCTTTACTGAGCACCGGAAGGTCTGGATGTCAGTAATGGCCCGTATCTCCGGGGGCAGATCATCCCACAGGGAGGGGGACCCCACAGAGAAGGCCCGCACCCTCGGGGTCGCCAGCCGGCAACGATCAGGCAGCGGAACCCCGAGGAGGGCAACCCTTTGGGAGCGCACTGGGCGGCAGGAGGCTGTTGATGGCAGCAGGCGGTCCCGTAAGTTAACGTTTTAGAATCCAATCTGGGATGGTCACTGGCACCAATGGTTGACCAGTGACTGACTCAGAGTAGATTGTTCAACATTATCCTGGGATCCCTCCACTCATGAGTTAATATTTTTTCTCTTTTTAGGGGGGAATTAATCCTTCACTTCCTAGAGGAATATTGTATATCACTTAGCTGGATTTATATTATACATTAAAAGTTGTTGAAATTAGAATGATGATGAAAAAGGCAAGGTGATATTCAATATTCATGAAAATGTTATGGAAATGATGCAACTCTAATGATTTGAAAGGCACTTGCAATCAAATATGAAAACCAGACTTTTACATTGTAACATCATTTTGTCAGTTTCATGAATGCTTAATCCTGGGCCACATTTATTCAAAGTATGCCATTTTTTCTTATAAACATATAAATTAGATTTCTAAAGAGGCTTTGCTCAGTATAGTTTAAGACATCAAGGCCTCTAACTGGAATCATAGTGGCTCAAGATACAGTCCACAGATGAGTCCATACCTGATTAAAAGCTGGGTGCCAGACAATCAAATCTTCATCAATGAATAATTCTTTCCCTGTTGGAGAATTCGGATCTATTATTCCAACTCTAACCCTTTGAAAAGACCGATTGGGAAATGTGATGAGGTTGATGATATCAAATCCACCCATTACTTCCCCATTTTCATTCATGGAAACTTTCTCTCCAGCTGAATTGTTAAAAGAAACACCATGTAGAAGTGGATGGAGCTATGTAAAAGAGGATAAAGAGAGAAAGGGATAATAAAGGTAGTCCTCTATTTACAACAGTTTTTTTAAGTGGCCATTCAAAGTTATTATGGAATAAAAAAAATGACTGGTTTTCATATTTATGACCTAGGCTATCTTCAATGTGGAAACTAGGGTCCCTTAACAAGTGTGTTACTTAACAATATAGTAGTTTCTTGATCTTCATACCTAACTGGATTTTAAAGCAGAAAATATTAAGACTTCCCACCATAGGTTCAAATGTAATTCTAGATCAAATTGCTAATTGAAATAAAATAATTTTCCACTGCAGAGAGAATACCTGCCAAGGCTGCAGGTATGGAAGGTCAGATTTTTTACCCATCATTGTTTTTTTCTTATTGAACTCTGACATGAGTAGCGCTTGCAAAGCATGAGCCACAGTATAAACAGCATTGTAGATACTGTAGCTTTGGCCAGTCATTTCCATTTCAAACACAGGCCCAGGAAGATCCTCCAGTTTGTTCTCTTCCAGGCATTGCCTATTGGACATTTCTTGTAATTCTGATTTTGAGAGTGAACAATCAAATGATTGTTCCCAAATGTCTTGCAGAAACCCATCTCTGCAGCCTGAATGAGGGTTGATGGTCTGAAGAAATTCCTTGAAACCTGCAACTGCTCTTGAATGAACACTCAAGGAAATAGCCCCATGGAACATCTGGAGATCCCAACCGATTTGAAAGCTTGAGAGCACAAAATCAATCTGTGCAGTCATGATCCAAACATTTCTTAATAATGCAGTTTGCTTGTTTTCAGGATCTGCTAGAAACATGATAGCTCTGAGCCAGGTAATTGTCACTGATTCTCCATAGACGAGAAATGTAGTGGTGTTGCTATTCCTCATATTAGTGACAATATTTGAGATTACATAATAAACTTCTGCATAGTGTTCTAAGTGGATTAGTTGGGAAAGCCTTTGTATGAACGATGAACAGATTCCATTTTGTGAAAGTATGGGCTGCATTTTCTGTAAAAAACGTTCTCCATTATTATTATCCATAATAAAAATCCCAATCCATGTCCATCTAAAATGATGAAGCAGTTGAATAATTCCAACATATTGATGGTCCTCTTTTGGGACCATGAAATAAAGTGAAGATCGCTTACTAGTCTGAAACTCCTCTTGGGCTAATGAGCCATATGTCAGCTAAAACAAAGCAGAGTAATATTCTGTTGAATTGTTTGTTCAAATCTGATCTTTCTGGGTCTAATTTTTCTGTAAATAATAGCCAAGAAAGGATTTTTCCTCTATTTTGTTTAAAATATTAATATAGTATGGAATTTCTATGGATTATTTCAAACACATTACAATAGTTCATTTAGTTGAACAGGACCAGGGTGTGCTACATTTAGATCTTTCCTCTGGTATGGAATGACTCTAGACAATCACTTGTATGATTGGCATTGTAGCTTCAGAAAAGATTATTAAGATATCTAGAATATCTTAATACAAATCTAAGTCTAATACTGATTTTCAGTAATTATGTCATAACATTTTTCTGCTCATCTCCTCAATACTTACCTGTGGAATTTTGTAGAAACCTACAACTTCAGCTATATTAGATGTTGTATCAGAACCTAAGCCTCCAATGATGGCCATGAGATTCTTCTGGCTATCACATCTATAGTTTGGGACAAATTCCTGGAATTTGAAAAGCAGGTCCAGAGTGGTGCGATAGGTCATCCTTGAATTATAATAACTGTCATAGATGTGGAATCCGAGAGTGATGTTAGGTAAGATCTGGGTGTCTTCATTGATCTTCTTTACAGCAAAGGCCAAGGCAAGGATGTGTTGGTAGAATTTGGTTATTATACTGAAAATAGATTGAGCACACCTTTTCAAAATAATAATAATAATAATTTATAATTTTGCAAATTGTTTTAGGATGGTCACTATATAACTGACTACTGGAAAACCTGTTTCTGATTGAAGTATCAATTAATTCTCAATCATCCTGGTCATGGTTTTCCCAAAGATGTTCTTCCAAAAGGCAATTGGATTTTTTTAGTTTTTTATTTGAAACATTTCCCTTGTCATCCAAGAAACCTCCAGACTTGAACCAGAATTGAGACAGAACAAGAAATTTCTTGCATGAGAAGTGAAATGTTTCAAAGAAAAAACTAAGAACATTCAGTTGTTTTTATTGGAGAAGCACCTATATTTTTTTGTTGTGAAATGTGGCAGAGCCTTTTTTTTTTTGCATTCTTCTTTTTGATAATTTCCATGCAATGAAATATACATTTATATTAACATTGTTAATGAAACAAACACAAAGATAGTTTCCTCTTCTCTCACCACTGGACAACTTTAAAAACACAAAGGATTCTTACATTTACATGAAAAACTCTACATTTTCTCTGCAAACAGTCATATAAATGATTCTTTGGTATATATGTATGGTCAGATGATTCAAAGGAAAATCTTTACATTGGTGAATCATAAAGGTTGAGAAAAGGATGTTGTTTGAATAGAGTTTGATAGAAATGGTAAATCAAGTGAGACATCATCCCACCGATGATGAGGTCCCCAGGTTGATACCACTCATGTGGAACAGGGAAGGCATCACTTGCAGGACAGCTCAAAGGAAATACTTTGTGCATCTGGAATACCAGGAGGGATCAATTTTATGGTTCTATGGGAATGGAGAAAATGTCTAAGTCTATCTTCAAGGAGAATCTCTGGCACATAAAACAGAAGGAAGAGAACGTTTTGGAAATGAATCACACAGAGTCAGCATTACCACTTCCTTCCTCCATGTGGCTCTTGAAGTATTTATATGGATTGTTCCTCACTTTCTATTTCCTTCTGTGCAGAACGTTTGATATTTTGGTCTGCTAAAATAATAGAATGATTGTAGTCATTCATAAGGGACATAATTGCCATGGAAACACTAAGCACCTGGTAATGTTTTCTTAATATGTGTGATCAACAACTTTCTTTCTTTAGAGTGACATAATAAGTGACTGGTGCTTAATCTGTTTTGAAAATAGGGGAGAAATAGAATTGTGAAGTTTGAATCTACAATATTGCTCTAATTCTAGAAATCAGGACAAAGATTGAATTTTGTCAACGGGCCAGGAATCCATGTTTTATGAAATGATCAGGTATCAACTATCTGGTACAGATTAAGAGGTCTTGATTTGAAAATCCTTTCAAACTTGACAAAACTTCCACATTCAAATCATGCTTGCCATGGTATTACAGAAGCTAAAGTGCTATTTTAAAGAACAATATTGATGCTTTTGAACTTTGCTTTTAGGGAAGACTGCTGATAATTGCTTTGGCGGCCAAGAAAAGAAAGTGTGCAAAACTGTCAAATCATTGACATGTTAAGAAATGACCACTGAAGAAAATTCTGGTGACATGGCCTACATCCAACAGTTAGCATTCTATTCTATGAATAATCTCTTGTTTCTTTCAGCCTTGATTATAAAATCATAGCTAAAATCCAATGGTATTGAATCACACACATACACAGCTCCCTAAATATTTATTTTCAGCATTTTAAGTCTAACCTAAGCCTAAATAAAAACAAAACAGAACAATATAGCCCTCTGAAGAGTAGTATTTCCTTTGTGAATTAGAAGATTGACCATGCAGTCACAGACCACGTTACAGCTTCCTTTGAGATTTTTTTTCCCTTTGAAGATTTTGAAAGATTTGTAGATACCCAATCCTATCCTCTTGTGCATTTACAGTTTCTAATTCAGAACAATTCACACTTGCATAAAAGTTCAAAGCCTATAGGAAGGATCAAGATTTCAGTTCCTTCTGCAGTGCTTTTGGGAGTGGAGCTGTACAGTATTAGATGATATGCTATCAAATTGATATGTGGCAGAAGAGAAAGGAAATTTGATTTCATTGCATTAACATTTATTTTGATCTCTGATCAAGCTTGCAGAACAATGGAAGAGAGAGCCAATTGTTATGACCCGGATTCAAACTTTTATTAGATCCATTTATATGCAAAAGTCCATTCGTGCCCAATAAAATTACAGTTACATTGGATGAAAAATATAATCCACAACTGCATCTCAAGTACAAGTTGTTACTTCCTTTCTTTTGCCTAATAAAATTAGTTACATTGGATGAAAGATATATTTATTTATTTATTTGATTTATATTGCCACCTATTCACCCATGGCAACTCAAGGCAGCTTACAAAATGTAAAATCATATTTAAAACAAGAAATAAAAATAAAAACAATAAGAACTAACAAAAAGAATCAAATAAATTAGTAAAATACAATAGAACAAAATTTAGGAAAACAGAAAAAAACAACTTCCCCCCTTCCCCCCTGATGACAGCGGATTACACTAGCCATCTGATTGGTTCCATCCCTCTCTGGGTTTCCCAGGTGAGAGGGAGGACACAGCAACACTTAATTCACCAAGGTTTGAGACATACAGATGAGTATCATCAGCATATTGGTGATACCTCAGTCCATGGTGATGGATGATCTCACCCAGTGGTTTCATATACATGTTGAACAGGAGTAGAGAGAGTACCGAGCCCTGCAGAATCCCGTAAAGCAGTGGGCAAAGGTTGGATCTCTCCCCTCCAATCAACACTGATTGAGAGCGGCCACAGAGGAACTAAGTGAACCAAGACAGCACAAGGCCTCCCATTCTCCTCCCCTGAATCCATCCCAGGAGAATCCCATGGTATCAAAAGCCACCAAGAGGTCAACTAGAACAAGGATGGATGCACTACCCCATCCCGCTCCCACCAGAGAGTATCCAAAAATGCAACAAATGCTGTTTCTGTCCCAAACCCAGGCCTGAATCCTGACAGGTAGGGGTCGAGATAATCCATTTCATCCAAAACCTTTGGAGCTGCTGCGCGACCACTTTCTCAACAACCTTCCCCAAAAAGGGAAGATTGGAGACAGGTCAGAAATTATCCAACTGGGTGGAGTCCAGCAATGGCTTCTTAAGAAGAGGGTAGACCACAGCCTCCTTAAAGTGCTGGGGCACCATCCACTCCTGTAGAGAAGCATTAATCACTGCCAGAGTCCACCCGCCTCTCACCTCTTGGAAAGCTGTCACAAGCAAGGAGGGACCTGGGTCTAAAATACAGGTGCTTGTGCACATACTCCCTAGGATCCTGTCCCCTTCCTCGGGAGCAACAGGGTCAAAACATTCCCAGATAACAGGGTAAGAACCTGCCTCAGAAGCTTCCATCGGATTAGCAGCCATGCCATCATCTAACTGGGAACGAAGTCGAGAGATTTTGTCTGCAGATGTATTTAGTGTGGAGAAGTATTTACACTTCACCTCACGAATCGCCACAAGGTAGGCCTTAGTAGCAGCTCTTACCAGTGTTCGATCGAGTTCATCTCTTGTCTTCCACCAGCAGCACTCTAGACATCTCCTCATGTGTTTCATCCCTCTCAATTCTTCTGTAAACCATGGGGCACAGAGAGGTCTATGGGTGAGGAGAGGTCACAATCTTATCCAGAGCCTCAGTCACCTTCCTATTCCAAACAGTGACTAAGAGCTTGGTTGGACTGCATAATAGATCTGTAGTTATAATCCCCAGCTCTAGTGGTGGAATTCAAAATTTTTTACTACCGGTTCTTTGGGCATGGCTTATTTGGTGGGCTTGGCTTGGTGGCCATGTGACTGGATGGGTGTGGCTTAGTGATCATGTGACTAGGTGGGCGTGCTTGGTGGTCATGTGATTGGGTTGGCATGGCTTGATGGTCATGTGACTAGGTGGGCGTGGCCAACTCAATGTCACTCACATTAAGGGGTGCCTCATCTGGCCCCTTTCCTTCCAGCCATTCCTTGTCACCCAGCCTCTACTTATCTATAGTTCTGTAAAAATGCGGTTCACCTTTTTTGACTTTATTATCTCCATACTATAGATGTACTTTCATGGACCACTGAAAGGAGTAAATGACTCACATGCTTTACCCAAGAGTGTGATAGGCAACATGCTTTTAAGGGGCTGCCACAAAGAAAGGGGGACAACTTATTTTTCAAAGAAGCAGAATGCAGACAAGAAGCAATGGATGGAAACTGAACAGAGAGAAGAAACCTAAAACTAAGGAGAAACTTCCTGACAGTGAGAACAATTAACCAGTGTAACTGAATGTCTCCAGAAGTTCTGGGTGGTCAATCACTGGAAGTTTTTAAGAAAAGACTGGACAGCCGTTTCTCAGAAATGGTATAGGATTCACCCCAAGGTCCCTTCTAAGTATTATTCTGACAGCATTCCCAGGATTTCTACTCAGTTTGGCATCCTCAGTTTTCTTGCCTGAGCTGGGGTTGGACTAAAAGACCTCCAAGGTCCCTTTTCAACTCTTGTTAAACACATGTGTATTTTATGCTCTGAACTATTGACATTGAATGCATGTAAACCCTGAAAAATATGTGGTAGCCCTGGGCAAAAGAAAGGCAGAAAAATCACTCTATGTGTAGGGACAATGTAAAATATTAATACATGATAAATAATGGAACAATTAAAAATAATAGCACAGAGTTTTATATCTCTCTCTCTCTTCCTATTTTTTCTTTCTTTCTCTCCCGTCTTTCTTTTTCTTTCTTTCTTTCTTTCTTTCTTTCTTTCTTTCTTTCTTTCTTTCTTTCTTTCTTTCTTTCTTTCTTTCTTTCTTTCTTTCTTTCTTTCTTTCTTTCCTTCCTTCCTTCCTTCCTCTCTCTCTCTCTCTCTCTCTCTCTCATACACACACACACACACACACACAAACACACACACACACACACAAACACACACACACAGAGAGAGAGAGAGCACTTAACAGATAAGCATTTTGGAAGCAGCTCCTTTAAATTTCTCCAAGGCTGGAGTGGATTCCCCCACCTCTTCTGTCAGACCACACTTCTTCTCACTCCAGCACTTTAACTCACAAGGGGAAAACGATACTTGCAGTGTCCATGGGGAATCCTTGGAGAAGTTTTTAAAAGACCTGCTGCTTTCAAAATGCATTTCTTTTACTTTGCAAAAGTGTTCCAAGGCCCGATTCACCACCACCCCCTCTGTCAGACCGCACTCCTTCTCACTCCAGCACTTTAACTCACATGGGGAAAGCGATACTTGCAGCGTCCAAGCCTTTCTTCCTTTCCCCCAAGGAGAAAGAGGACGTGGAGAACAGAAAGCTAGGAGAGCAATCACAAGTGAGCAACTGGGCGACTGGGTTGGGATGTGGCCAACCAGGGGTTGCCACTGGTTCAGCAACCCATGCCAAATAACCACTACCGGTTCGCCCGAGTAGGGGAGAACCGGTTAAATAGCAACTCTGCCCAGCTCCTTCTGGAACCTATCTGGGTCCATTAGTTGATGGGGGTGGACCAATCTAATAGGTCCTGTCTTCCTGCGGAGGGATGCAACTTTTGAGAAACTCATTGCCACCTGTCTGTGATCTAACCATAACAAGGGGACCAAGGACTGATCTATCACTTCCAGATCACATAGACACTGCTCCGACAAGAACACCAAATCGGGAGTGTGACCACTATTGCTAATCGGGCTCTGGATAATCTGGGACAGGCCTATGGAAGTCATGGTTTCTATGAAAACGTGAGCTACTTCTGAACCTGACCCCAGAGAAGGCCAGTTGAAATCCCCCAGAACTATAAGCCTGGGGAATTCCACTACCAGTTTTATGTTGAGATCCAGGAACCCAGGTAGGGAAGCTGCTATGCAGAAGGGAGGCTGGTATAGCAGCAGCAATCCCAACTAATCCCTTGAGCCCAATCTAAGAAAAAGGGTCTCTCGCAGCCGGGGACTTGTTGAACAGCCTCTGAAGACTACTAGAGATTTTCTGGTAACAACAGCCACACCTCCTCCCTGGACCTGAGGTCTAGACTGGTGCCATGGTCATGACCCACTGGGCACATTTCTGCAAGAGGAACGCCTCCCTCTGGGCTCAGCCAAGTTTCAGTTATTCAAGCCAGATCAACCTTCTCTTCGAGGATCAAATCGGCAATAAGACTAGCCTTATTGCAAGCTGATCTCACATTTAGAAGTAGCAGTCTAAGGCCATAATCCTTAACTGCATCTCAAGTACAAGTTGCTACTTCCTTTCTTTTGATTTTATGGATGCATTGTAACCTACGATCTGAACAGGGGTGCCTAAATCTTTGACATAAAATTTCTGATTTTTAAAATCAGAATCACTGGTACATTTGTACATTCCAAAGTAGTATCAATTCAAAGCAAATGAGTGGATATGCTTTTTTTTTTTTAATTAATAGTTTTATCACACATTGGCATGACAGCTCATAGAAGACCCACATGATATTCTCAAAAATAAAAGCAATGCTAAATGCCAGGACTTTGCTTTTTATCTTAGCATATTTTCCTATCTTTTTATTTGTCATTCCATTTAAGCTTTTATTTTAATAAAAAAGGTGCTGATGTATCTTTGCATAACATGGAATGGAGGCGAGTTGTATGGATTTGCCAGACTAAGGTTCACATACTATCATTAAACGATCCAGGAAATAAAATCCCAAATTGTTTTCATTTGATTTCATTTAGCCTGTATACATTTATTTGAAATTTGACCACGGTTTGCATTTTGAAGCATCTATTTTTTTTTTAATACTGGAATATGTGCTTCAAAAAAACACAAGGTGAAAATTCCTGCAATATAGTCACAGAGAGAATATTTTCTTTAAAAACAGAAAGAGGACTGCAACTCAGTAATTGCCTCATCAGAAAAGATATGAAGAAGGGGGAGATTAGGAGAACTACCAAGAGAGCATTTCAGCTTTTCTTCTTCAGCTGTTCTTCTGTGAATGCTAATCATTCTATCATTAAGTGATCCTAAAGATGCTTTTTCAAAAAGCAACTAGGCTTTTTCTTGTGGGAGACCTTTTTCCTCAAGAAAAAGCCTTTTGAAAAAGTACTTTCAGGACATCCATGACCTGAATGACTGAGAATCACCTTAGACATCATTAAGTGATACTGTGATGTGTAATTACAACAAAGACAGCCCAGCTAGTTGACTAACAACAGTCCTGCTAGGGCTTGTGTTAATTCTTGGGTTGAATTAGAAACTAGGAATATGAATGTTCATATCTGCTGGCCATAAGCATGCCACAGTAGGATAATTAATGCCCAATTCGACAGACATCTTATTATGCCATTGTTTACTTTTTAGGATAATAAATCTGCAATTTGGCTTTAGATGCTTCCTCAGCCTCTCTTAGCCAGTATTTGAAAACTTGCAGATTTGCACACAAACCAGAATGCAGAGCAGAAAGCAAGTTTCAAGGGTTTTTATGTCAAACAACAAATTTTCTATCCAACAAGAATGGTATCCCAACCGGTCTAGGTTAGCACTGGAAGCCTCTACCTTACAGTGGTATTTAAAGGTATAAACACACCCACCTAAATGCTTCTATCTCTTATCCATGCCCCTAATTATTCCCTTAATCACCCCTTATTCCCATCATCCTTTTTACCAAATAAGTCCACTATTTCATTTCCTATCACCTATCTATCGCTCATGCTTCCTATCTCATAGTGAGTAAACTAAATAGTTAAACATCCCCCTCCACCATCGCCTGTTTCTTCAGCACAGTTGATTCAACAGCTGCACCAGCTGTTGTTGTCTCTCTCAGTCTGGCTTCAGCAGAATCATCTAATTAATGTCCAACAATCCATCAAACACAGACAGGAGTCTCCCACGCAGGTCATAAATGGGCTCAGATCATCTATAATTCCTAACAGAGCCCAACAGCTTCAATGTTGAGAAGAAGGCTAATTTCAGGCCTTTGAGTGTTGCATCCCTCAAGAAAGTTCTGCACAAATTAGCTCAGATCTTTACACAGTTTAGCTAATTTCAACTTTCTCTGGAATTTTCTGATATGGAAATTGAATTGCTTGGAGAACATGGTTTAGAAGAGTCACATACTTAAAGACACATTTTATTTATATCTCTAGAGTCCTAATGTATTTTTTTCTACTTCTGAAACTGACCAACTAGAACTATGATTGTCACTATATAGAATTATATATTTAAAACAATGCAACTAAAATAATACTGTGTTTTACAGAAAATATGATGGGTTGTTATAGTAACTTTTGCTCCAAAAGATGCATTAGGGCTTATTTTCAGGTGATGTCAGCATATACTTCTAATGGGATGAGTTAGAACGAAGTCTATTTTTCATATAATGTTCCTCAATTGCAACATTATTAAAATTGTATAATTAGGTACAGTATAAATACATTGATGGATGGAGAATGACCCTTCATGAAAACTTTTTAAAAAACACAGTTAAACATACGTTAAATGTTCAAATATTTTCTACCTTTTACATTTCAAAGAAGACCAATCAATCCAAAATGGATCCCTTATGATACTTTGCTAAATACATGTCTATAAAATATTTGTTAGCTTTCCCCCATATTTATATAGTAGTTAAAGAAATGAAGCTATCAAAACCATGAACTGGAAGCTGCAAACTTTTAGGCATCCTTAAAGTAAATATCGCAAATCTTCGAAGAATCTAAACAGCTAGATGCTCAAAATCTTGTTTGCTCGGTGTATTCTGAGGAAAAAAGAGTTAGGTTAAATAAACTTGGTTAATGTCTGAAAATGTAGCAAATGAGCACTTCATTTGGAATAGGCAATCATGAATTTAAATAATAATCCCAATCCTTCATAAAATGTTTGATAGAACTAAGGATGTCTAAAATAATAATAATGATAATATTACATAATATTATTAAATGTAATAATAGCAGATACTCTACTATTCTTTGAATCATTCCCATGTCCAGAAAGAATACATGATGTGCTAATTCCTCTTTATGAGTTGCTCCCTGTGGTTGAGGTCAGGCCGCAAAACAATGATGTAGCATTTTGGCAAGAATATGCATCCCAGTAATGCAGCGCTGGAGGACAAGACGGAGAAGACCTCCACGGCTACCATGGCTTTTCCTTTTGTGCTCAGGTAGGCTGGAAAGAAGGAGATCCACACACTGCAAAAGGCCAACATGCTGAAGGTGATGAACTTGGCTTCATTAAAGCTATCAGGTAATTTACGGGCAAGAAAAGCCACAATAAAGCTGGCAAAGGCCAAGATACCCATGTAGCCCAACACACAGTAGAAGAAGAAAGATGATACATCATTGCACTGTAAAACCATTTCTTGGAGCTCTGAGTGCATGTCCACTTCAGGGAATGGGGGAGATGTTGACAACCAAAGAATACAAAGACAAACTTGTAGGAGAGAGAATGAGAGGACAATAGAAAAAGCCAATCTTTTCCCCACCCATTTCCTCATTGGAGTTCCTGGTTTAGTGGCTATGAAAGCCACAACCACAGTGATGGTTTTGGCCAGGACACAGGAAATGGCCACTGAGAAGGTGATGCCAAAAGTTGGTTGCCGGAGAAGGCAAGTCACTTTGTCAGGTTGGCTGAGGAACAACAAAGAGGAGAGAAAGCAGAGCTGAAGAGAGACAAGGAGGGTGTAGGTGAGGGACCGGTTGTTGGCTCTGACAATGGGAGTATCTCTGTGCTTAATAAAAGTTCCAAGTACACAAGATGTCAAGAAGAAGAAATAAAGACCTGCTGAGGCTAAACCAATACCTAAGGTTTCTTCAAAGGTTAAAAATACCATTGGTTTCAGGATACATCCTTTCTTTTCTTTATTTGGGTAGTGATCTTCTGAACATTGAAAACAGTCATCCATATCTGAAAGAAAAGTCAAGGCATGTTTTATACATTCCATATTTTTGAAAATAATATTCTTTATCGGTGCCAAACATTATCCCTCTCAAGTTTTTCTATTGGTTACCATATTGGATCATGTTTCTATGGAAGTGCAGTTTTTCCATCATTGTATCAGCTGGGACCATCATAAAAGAAGCACAATAGGAAGGGCAATTATTCTTTGAAATACAGTCCTGTCTGGCAGTTTCAAATTTATTAAAATTTAGACCATCTGACTTTTCCCATTTTTCCAAAACATGGAGAAGGAATTTGTACGGGTGGACATAAGAGCTTAGCTCTTATGGGAAAACTTGAATTCAGAATGATAGATTGTGATTCACAAGTATAGAAATGAATATTAACCTTGAAGAACTCACAAAACTATTTGCTATACTAAAGTAGTATATTACAATTGTCTTAGGTGTATCTAATGAGAACTTGCTGGAATGTCTAACCTACCCTTTTGATTTGAAATCTTCCCTTCTGGACATGGAACACAGTCATAGCAGCAGAATTGTTTTCCTTCAGTCTCCTTCTTCCAGTATCCAGGGGAGCAATGGTCATTACACAGAGAAATTGGAAGAACCTGATGATAAATATAAAAGACTTTTTCAAAGGGAGATTTAAAAAATCAATTAACGTTTTAGAATCCAATCTGGGAT
This sequence comes from Bungarus multicinctus, assembly GCA_023653725.1. Lineage (NCBI taxonomy): Eukaryota > Metazoa > Chordata > Lepidosauria > Squamata > Elapidae > Bungarus > Bungarus multicinctus. The sequence continues at coordinate 141,281,637 of CM042840.1, read as the reverse complement.
GGTCACTGGCACCAATGGTTGACCAGTGACTGACTCAGAGTAGATTGTTCAACATTATCCTGGGATCTCTCCATTCATGAGTTATTATTTGTTCTCTTTTTAGGGAGGAATTAATCCTTCACTTCCTAGAGGAATATTGTATATCACTTAGCTGGATTTATATTATACATTAAAAGTTGTTGAAATTAGAATGATGATGGAAAAGGCCTCTGAAAAAGGCAAGGTGATATTCAATATTCATGAAAATGTTATGGAAATGATGCAACTCTAATGATTTGAAAGGCACTTGCAATCAAATATGAAAACCAGATTTTTACATTGTAACAGCATTTTGTCAGTTTCATGAATGTTTAATCCTGGGCCACATTTGTTCAAAGTATGCCACTTTTTCTTATAAACATAAAAATTATATTTCTAAAGAGGCTTTGGTCACTATAGTTTCAGAGATCAAGGCCTCTAGCTGGAATCATAATGGCTCAAGATACAGTCCACAAATGAGTCCATACCTGATTAAAAGCTGGGTGCCAGACAATTAAATCTTCATCAATGAATAATTCTTTGCCTGTTGGAGAAATCGGATCTATTATTCCGACTCTAACTCTTTGAAAAGACCGATTGGGAAATGTGATGAGGTTGATGATATCAAATCCTCCCATAACTTCCCCTTTTTCATTCATGGAAACTTTCTCTCCAGCTGAATTGTTAAAAGAAATGCCATGTAGAAATGGATGGAGCTATGTAAAAGAGGAGAGAGAAAGAGAAAGAGAGAGGGAGAGTAAAATACAGGTAGTACTCTATTTACAACATTTTTTAGTGGCCATTCAAAGTTATTATGGAATGAAAAAAATGACTGTTTTTCATATTTATGGCCTTTGCTCTCTTCAATGGGGAAGCCAGATTCCCTTAACAACTGTGTTACTTAACAATATAGTAGTTTCTTGATCTTCATACCTAACTGGATTTTAAAGCAGAAAATATTAAGACTTCCCACCATAGGTTCAAATGGGAATTCTAGATCAAATTGCTCATTGAAATAAAAGAATTTTCCACTACAGAGAGAATACCTGCCAAGGCTGCAGATATGGAAGAACAGATTTTTTACCCATCATTGTTTTTTTCTTATTGAAACTTGACGTGAGTAGCGCTTGCAAAGCATGAGCCACAGTGTAAACAGCATTGTAGACACTGTAGCTTTGGCCAGTCATTTCCATTTCAAACATAGGCCCAGGAAGATCCTCCAGTTTGTTCTCTTCCAGGCACTGCCTATTGGACGTTTCTTGTAATTCTGATTTTGAGAGTGAACAATCAAATGATTGTTCCCAAACATCTTGCAGAAACCCATCTCTGCAGCCTGAATGAGGTTTGATGGTCTGAAGAAATTCCTTGAAACCTGCAACTGCTCTTGAATGAACACTGAAGGAAATAGCCCCATGGAACATCTGGAGATCCCAACCGATTTGAAAGCCAGAGAGCACAAAATCAATCTGTGCAGTCATGATCCACACATTTCTTAATAATGCAGTTTGCTTGTTTTCAGGATCTGCTACAAACATGATAGCTCTGAGCCCTGTAATTGTCACCGATTCTCCATAGATGAGAAATGTAGTGGTGTTGCTATTCCTCATATTAGTGGAAATACTTGAGATTATGTGATAAAGTTCTATATAGTATTCTATGTGGATTAGTTTTGGGAGCCTTTGTATGAACGATGAACAGATTCCATTTTGTGAAAGTATGGGCTGCATTTTCTGTAAAAAACGTTCTCCATTATTATTATCCATAATAAAAATCCCAATCCATGTCCATCTAAAATGATGAAGCAGTTGAATAATCCCAACATATTGATGATCCTCTTTTGGGACCATGAAATAAAGTGACGATCGCTTACTAGTCTGAAACTCCTCTTGGGCTAATGAGCCATATGTCAGCTAAAAGAAAGCAGAGTAATATTCTGTTGAATCGTTTGTTCAAATCTGATCTTTCTGGGTCTAGTTTTCCTGTAAACAATAGCCAAGGAAGGATTTTTTTCCTCTATTTTGTTTAAAATATTAATATAGTATGGAATTTCTATGAATTCTTTTAAACAAATTACAATAGTTCATTTAGTTGAAAGGGACAAGGGTGTGCTAATTCAAATCTTCCCTTTGGTATGAATGACTCTAGATAATCACTTATATGATTGGCATTGTAGCTTCAGAAAAAATTATTATGGTGTCTAGAATATCTTAATACAAATCTAACTCTAATATCTGATTCTCAGTAATTATGTCATAACAATAAGGTACAAAAATTTTCTGCTCATCTCCTCCATACTTACCTGTGGAATTTTGTAGAAACCTACAACTTCAGCTATATTAGATGATGTATCAGAACCTAAGCCTCCAATGAAGGCCATGAGATTCTTCTGGCTGTCACATCTGTAGTTAGGGACAAATTCCTGGGATTTGAAAAGCAGGTCCAGAGTGGTGCGATAGGTCATCTTTGAATTATAATAACTATCATAGATGTGGAACCCAAGAGTGATGTTAGGTAAGATCTGGGTGTCTTCATTGATCTTCTTTACAGCAAAGGCCAAGGCAAGGATGTGTTGGTAGAATTTGGTTATTACACTGAAAATAGATTGAGCACACCTTTTCAAAATAATAATAATAATTTATAATTTTGCAAATTGTTTTAGGATGGTCACTATATAACTGACTACTGGAAAATCTGTTTCTGATTGAAGTATCAATTAATTCTCAGTCATCCTGGTCATGGTTGTCCCAAAGATGTTTTTCCAAAAGGCACTTTGAGTTTCTTAGTTTTTTATTTGAAACATTTCCCTTGTCATCCAAGAAACCTCCAGACTTGAACCAGAATTGAGACAGAACAAGAAATTTCTTGCATGAGAAGTGAAATGTTTCAAAGAAAAAACTAAGAACATTCAGTTGTTTTTATTGGAGGAGCACCTATATTTTTGTGTTGTGAAATGTGGAAGAGCTTTTTTTTTTTTGCATTCTTCTTTTTGATAATTTCCATGCAATGAAATATACATTTATATTAACATTATTAATGAAACTTACACAAAGATAGTTCCCTCTTCTCTCACCACTAGACAACTTTCAAAACACAAAGGATTCTTACATTTACATGAAAAATTCTACATTTTCTCTACAAACAGTCATACAATTGATTCTTTGGTATGTATGTATGGTCAGATGATTCAAAGGAAAATCTTTACATTGGTGAATCATAAAGGTTGAGAAAAGGATGTTGCTTGAATAGAGTTTGATAGAAATGGTAAATCAAGTGAGACATCATCCCACCGATGACGAGGTCCCCAGGTTGATGCCACTCATGTGGAATAGGGAAGGCATCACTTGCAGGACAGCTCAAAGGAGCTACTTTGTGCATCCGGAATACCAGGAGGATCAATTTTATGGTGCTATGGGAGTGGAGAAAATGTCTAAGTCTATCTTCAAGGAGAATCTCTGGCAGATAAAACAGAAGGAAGAGAACTTTTTGGAAATGAAGCACACAGAGTCAGCATTACCACTTCCTTCCTCCATGTGGCTCTTGAAGTATTTATATGGATTGTTTCTCAGTTTCTATTCCTTTCTGTGCAGAATGTTTGATATTTTGGCCTGCCAGAATAATAGAATGATTTCAGTCATTCATAAGGGACATAATTTCCATGGAAACACTAACCACCTGGTAATGTTTTCTTAATATGTGTGATCAAGAACAACTTTTTTTCTTTGGAGTGACATAATAAGTGACAGGTGCTTAATCTGTTTTGAAAATAGTGGAGAAATAGAATTGGGAAGTTTGAAGCTACAACATTGTTCTAATTCTAGAAATCAGGATAAAGTTTGAATTTTATTAATTGACCAGGAATCCATGTTTGATGAAATGGTCAGATGTCAACTATCTGTTACATATTAGCTGGTCTTGATTTGAAAATCCTTTGAAAACTAGATAAAACTTCCAGATCCAAATCATGCTTGCCATGGTGTTTCCTGTTTCAAGAGTTTGAAGAAGTTTCAAGAGAAGACAAACTGCTATTTTAAAGAAGAGTATCGATGCTTTTCAACTTTGCTGTTAGGGAAGACTCCTGATAAATGCTTTGGCAGCCAAGAAAAGAAAGTCTGCAAAGCTATCAAACCATTGGCATTTTAAGAATTAACACTAAAGAAAATTCTGGTGACATGGCCTACATTCAACTTTTGGCATTCTATTCTATGAATAATCTCTTGTTTCTTTCATCCTTGATTATAAAATCATAAGTAAAATCTAATAGTATTGAACCACACGCATACACAGCTCCCTAAATATTTATTTGTATTGTTTTATGTCTTAGCTAAGCCTAAATTATAAAAAACCCAATATGGCCCGGCAAAGAATAGTGTTTCCTTTTTTGGATTAGAAGATAGACCATGCAGTCACAGAACACATTACAGCTTGCTTTGAATTTTTCTTTCTTTGAAGATTTTGAAAGATTTGTAGATACATAATCCTGTCCTCTTCCGCATTTACAGTTTCTGATTCAGAACATACTTGCATAAATGTTCAAAGCCCATAGGAGGAATCAAGACTTCAGTTCCTTGTGCAGTGTTTTCAGGACTGGAGCTATACTTACCCTGTTTCCCTGAAAATACGACCTACCCTAAAAGTAAGTCCTAGCTTGATTTTTACTCTGCATTCAATATAAGCCCTAATTCAGATCTCACTCACTCCAGAGTGCACAGATAAAATGTAAGCTAGAGTGGGGATGTGGGTGGTGGAGCTTCCGTACTACTTACCTTTGGACAGTTGTAGCCAGGCTCACACACCCTGACACCTGCCTTACCAGCCCATTTCTTCTGCAGCTGGCAAGGCTGGCAAGGCTTTCCTGAAGGCCTCTGTAACTGATAACAAAGCCCCGGATCAATCTGGAGCTCTGTTATTGGCTGCAGAGGCCTTCAGGAAAGCCTTGCTGGCCACAGAAATTCCTGAAGGTCTCTGACAGTGAAAAGGAGGCCAGGGATAACATGAGCATATGAGGTTTGTCAGTGGTTGACATCCCCCGAGAATAGATCTGGTGCTTTTTTTGGTAACAAAAAATAAAACAGGATCTTATTTTTGGGAAAACATAGTATTTTTGATTATATGCTACCAACTTAATATTTATTTTGGATTAATTTAATCCCTGATCAAGGCTGCAGAACAATGGAAAAGAAAGCCATTTGTTATGATCAGGATTCAATTTTTTATTAGATCCATTCATATGCAAATTCCATTTGTACCTAATAAAAATACAGTCACATTGGATGAATGTTATAATCCTTAACTGCATCTCAAATACAAGTTACATCCTTTCTGTTGATTAAAGGCAATGGTGGAATTCAAATATTTTTACTACCGGTTCTGTGGGCATGGCTTGGTAGGTGTGGCTTGGCTTGGTGGGTGTGGCTTGGGGGGCATGGCAGAGGAAGAATACTGAAAAAACTCCATTCCCTCCCCACTCCAGGGGGAAGATTACTGCAAAATCTTCCCTCCCCACCTCAATAACCTTCTTTCAAGCTCCGTTCTCCTGTGCAGGGCAACAAAAGAAGACCCAGCTGATCAGCTGGGACTCGAGAGGTAGAGAAGAGATTGGGGTTGGGCCAGTCAGAGGTGATATTCCAAACGACTCAAAATATCCTCTACCGGTTCTCCGAACTACTCAAAATTTCCATTACTGGTTCTCCGGAACTGGTCAGAACCTGTTGAATAGCACCTCTGATCAAAGGACTCATTGAAACCTACAGTCTGACCAGGGGTGCCTAAATCTTTTGACATCAAATGACATAAAATCATTTGTCTGAAATTACATAGAGGGTTTCCTGTTTGAGCAGGGGGTTGACTAGAAGATCTTCCAGGTCCCTTCCAATTCACTTATTCTGTTAATTTTGCTGGGAGTTATTTAACCTGTGTCCTAATGTAATCAACATTCTTTTTATGACTTCAATCTACACATGGATTTGTCAGTCTAAGGTTCCCATACTGTGCTGGCCCAGCCAGTCTATGGGAATGGGTTAGTTACTTAGGAATTGTGAGCTGTCCCCATTCTTACCTGCACTCATGTACTGATAACATCGTTTCCTTCTATTGCTACGAGATGGGTTAAGAGATAACCATTTTCCACGTACAAGGCAGATATACAAAGACTGGTCATTGAAAGAGGAACTTCATCCCAAATGTGAGTCATGAGGATACCTAATGTACCAGTAAATGAACTTTGTTATGGAAGCTTTGTTGAGTTATCAATCTGTATCTGCACACCTTTGCGCTAGAGACAGAACACATACTATCTTTAAACAATCCAGGAATCAAATCCCAAATTGTTTCCCTCTGAATTCATTTAGCCTGTGTGCATTGGTTTCAAATTTAACCATGGTTTGCATTTTGAAGAGTCTTTTTTTTTTATACTAGAATATGTGCTTCAAAAGAACATGTGGTGAAAATTCTTGCAATATAGTCACAGAGAAGATATTTTCTTAAAAAGAAGAAAGAGCTCACTAAATTGCCTCATCAGAAAAGTTAGATATGAAGAAGGGGGAGATTAGGAGAACTACCAAGTGAGCATTTCAGCTTTTCTTCTTTAGCCGTTCTTCTCTGAATGCTAATAACTCTATCATTAAGTGATCCTAAAGATGCTTTTTTAAAAAAACAACTGAACTTTTCTCTGTGGGGGATGTTTTTCCACAAGAAAAAGCAATTCTATCTGCCATTTGAAAAAGCACTTTCAGGACAACCATGACCTGGATGACTGAGAATCTCCATAGACATCATTAAGTGATACTCTGGTGTATAATTATAACAAAGACAGTATGGCTGTTAGGGCTTGTGTTAATTCTTGGGTTGAATCAGAAACTATGAATATGAATGTTCTTATCTGCTGGCCATAAGCATGCCACAGAAGGATAACTAATGCCCAATTCGACAGACATCTTATTATGCCATTGTTTATTTTTCAGGATAATGACTCTGCAATTTGGCTTTAGATGTTTCCTCAGCCTCAATGTCGAGAAGACCACTTCCAGGCCTTTGAGAGTTGCAGTCCTCAAGAGAGTTTCCCAAAAACTAGCTCAGCTCTTTATACAGCTTAGCTAATTTCAACTTTCTCTGGAATTTGCTGACATGGAAACTGAATTGCTTGGAGGACATGAGAATGGTTTAGAGAAGTCAACACAAACAACAAACACACACACACATGTTATTTATATCTCTAGAGTTCCAGTGTGCTTTTTCCTACTGCTGAAAATGAGCAAACATATACACATATATAGATATACCTTTAAATGCATTGGCATTTAATGCAATTCCAGTGGATTATCCTTTATTATCCTTGTTATAATTATCCTTTAAAATGTGTTTCTCTCTCTCTGTCTCTCTCTCTCTCTCTCTATACATATTAGTATATGTGTATGTACTCCGCACTAATCACATAGGCACTTCAATGTTCCCCAAATGCTTATCTTCCTCCCCTTATTTATGTCTCTTTGTCTGCCCTACACCCTGTGTTGTAAGATGGCAAATGTACCCAGAACTGCATAGACCTGGGTCTGTGTGCTAAACCCCAGGAAGCCTCAGCTGCCACAGCTCATCCCAGAGAGTTCTAGCAAGAATCTGTTTGCCAGTCTTTCCCAGTTCCCCATGCAGATCTTTCTTCTTTTGTGCCAACTATCAGGGCCAAAGCAGAAGTGCCATGCTGCCTTTGCTGCCTCCTTTAAAAAAAAGATCTTTATTTAGAATAGAATAGTATTCTTTATTGGCCAAATGTGATTGGACACATAAGAAACTTGTCTTTGGTGCATATACTCTCAGTGTACATAAAGAAAAAAAATACATTCACCAAGATACAACACTTAGTGATAATCATAGGTTACTAATAAGCAATCAACTCATACTAGGAAACAAATAAAAAAATATAAATTGTAAAGATACAAGCAACACGGTCATAGTCATAAATGGGAAGAGGTAGATTATAGGAAGGATGAGAAGAATAATAGTAATACAGTCTTAGTAAATAAGTTGACGGTGTTGTGGGAATTAGTTGTTTAGCACAGTGATGGCATTCAGGAAAGAACTGTCCTTGTGTCTAGTTGTTCTTGTGTGCAGTGCCCTGTAACATTATTTTGAGGGTAGGAGTTGAAACAGTTTATGTCCAGAATGTGAGGGGTCTGTAAATATTTTCACAGCCCTCTTTTTGATTCGTGCAGTATACAGGTCCTCAGTAGAAGGCAGGTTGGTAGCAATTGTTTTTTCTGCTGTTCTAATTATCCGTTGAAGTCTGTATCTGTCTTGTCGGGTTGCAGAGCCAAACCAGACCATTATAGAGGTGCAGATGACAAACTCAATAATTCCTCTGTAGAATTGAACCAGCAGCTCTTTTGGGCAGTTTGAGCTTCCTGAGTTGGCACAGAAAAAACTTTCTTCAATGTGCTTTTTTGATGATGTTTTTGATGTTAGATGTCCATTTTAAGTCTTGAGATATGATCGCTTATACACTTGAAGGTGTTTTAATTACACAGTAGTTTTGGAGTATAACAGCAGCAAATCATGTAGGTAATTTTCAACAGTTCTAATCAGAGGTTGTTTCTGGTTAAAGTAACCAAAGGCTATATTGAGGAAAATACACAAACTGGGTAAGGCTGGGATGGGCGTGGCCAGCTTGACATCATTCATGTAGGGAACAGCCTGTGGTAGCATGAGTGCTCTGCTAGCGAAAATGGGCTCCCGAATTTCTCCTGCAACCTTCTGCCAGCAAAAACGGAATTTGGGAGGATAGCTCTTGCCAGCTCCATTTTTGCTAGTAGAGGCAACATGGGCTGGTATTTCACTATTTCCAGGGCAGCCCCACAGGCCATGTCTAAGCACTCCGTGAGATGGATCTGGTCCATGGGCCTTGACTTTGACACCTCTGCTTTAAAATGTCTTATTACATCTTCAATGGTTATTCATATAATGTCAGCCTGAGTTCAAAGGGCTTTACATAGCAACGAAAGGGATGGATATAATGATGATGATATAATAAAAAGACCAATTATATTTTAAGAATGAGATTTATTTAAAAAAGAGAGACATGCATGAAAAGTGATTCTTGAACTTAAGTTGACATTCTGCTATATAGTACCCTCTATAAGGGCTCAAGGATCCCCTTTATACTTCCTTACCTGGTAAAAGAGAATACACTTGTTACCATATCAGCATGATTCAATCTCCATGAATGTAGCTAAATTTTGTTCTACTGCATTTAAAATTAGGCAGAATTTTATTAGTCACCACCATTATTAGGCTGCTGCAGGTTCAGACTGGTTCTAGCAAACTGGTAGTTCTGTCCATCAGCTCTTCTCCACCCATCCTGTCCTATGTTTCCTTCTTTCTGGCTCAGCTGAGTCATGCGGCACATCTGATTTCCATACTTCAGCTGTTCTACTTACTGGGGCTGCAGCTAAGCAGCTAAAGCTTCAAATTGCTGTATTGGTCACTGGTCACCACCGATTGTAATACACTCATGCTTACATGCATATCACACAAAAAACACATAATTTTTTCTTAATTGCTTTTTCTTAACTGCTGCTTGTTATTTAATTGAGGTCTCAACAGAATAATATAGCATTTGGGGAAAAAGATACAAGACAGCAATCCACCACTGGATGCTAGGATGGAGAAGATCTCTACAGCTACCATATACTTCCCCTTTGTGCTCAGATAGGTAGGGACAAAAGTCAACCAAACACTACAAAACATCAGCATGCTGAAGGTGATAAACTTGGCTTCATTGAAAGCATCTGGCAACTTTCTGGCAAAAAAAGCCACCATAAAACTAATAATGGCTAGAAATCCTAAGTAGCCCAGGACAAGATAGAACATGAGAGAAGATCCCACATTACATTCTGCTATGATTTCACTAATGAGAGAATGCATATCCAAATTTGGGAAGGGAGGAGAGGTTGCCATCCACCAAGAACAAATACTTGCTTGAACAAGGGTGCAGGAAATAACAATGGAACTGGCCAATTTTCTCCCCAACCATTTCCTCATGTTGGACCCTGGTTTGGTGGCCATGAAAGCTACAACTACGGTGATGGTTTTAGCTAATACACAGGAAACGGCCACCGCAAAAACAATGCCAAAAGCAATATGGCAAAGAAAGCAAGTGGTCTTGTTAGGCTCTCCGAAAAACAGTAAAGCTGAAAGAAAGCAAAGGAGAAGGGACAGAAGGAGTGTAAATGTCAGTTCCCGGTTGTTGGCTTTGACGATTGGAGTGTCTTGATGCTTAAGAAAAGTTCTAAGGACAAAGGCTGTCATTATAAATAGACTAATCCCAACCAAGGCTAAACTCATCCCTAATGGCTCTTTGTAAGACAGAAAGTTTAAAGTCTTGAAAACACATCGATCTTGTTTCTTGCTTGCATATTGATCTTCTGGACACGGGGAACAATCAACCATATCTGGACATTGAAAAAAAGAAATTAAAACATTGAGCAAGCGTGGCCCAAGAAACATTTCCATATTCTATTCAACCTAATCCCTCCCCTTTGAACATTGTTGTGTTATCCTATGTCTTAATGTTGTATTTAGCAAGTATAGGATTAACTCTTATTTGGTGCCTTTAGAGTTTATAGAATATATTCTTCCTTTGAAAAGAAGATTTTGAGGGGGATTTGTTGCTTTCTGAGCTAGGTTGTTTTCTTGTAGACATTTCATTACCCAAACTGGGATGTTACCAATTGAAAATAAGATTTGTCCAAAGGCGTGAAAATGGCTGTGGAGTGAGTGTATGCTTTACAAGGGTGCGATTCTACCAGTTACGTCCGGTTCGCACTAACTCTGAAGATCAGCTGGCAGAGAACCTGTTCGCTGCAACAAGCATGTGAGCCCACCCACCTGCCCCTGTTCTTTCCTGTGCTTTATTTCCTTTTCTTAGAGCACAACTGATTCATGTGGCAGAGTGGTTTGCCACAGCTCAGCTGTTTTATTCACAGGGGCGGCAATAGAAGGTAAGCATGAGAGCTTTTTTAAATGCGGAACATGCGCGTAATCACTGAACCGGTTGTTATATTGGTGGAATCCTGCCCCTGATGCTTTGGTCCACTTTTTCCCATAGAAATGAGTGTTGGTCGGGTCAGAAGAAATATAAAAGGAAGCAGCGTTCAGTGGGAATGAGTTAGTTACAATAAGAAGGATGTTTATTTTGGTGAGTGCCAGCCGGAGTTAGACTTTTTTTCTTCCTTTGGACGGATGATTTTTCAGGACTGCAATGGTGCCTCTCTGCTGGATTTGTGGAGGCAGTTATTGGGTCTTCCGCCCAAGGGAAGGGAAATCGCTCTTAAAATCTTGACTGGTAATCAGGTTGTAGATGCTTGGAACGGCTGGAGTTTGGTGCACCGGGGGTCTCAGGTGAGCTGAATTTTAATTAGTAACTTTTCAAATTGTGTTGCAACATTTTTAAAATTGGAATGGGATTGTTTAGATGGGTCTGAAGATGATTTCTGTTTGACGTGTGTATGAGCTTACACTGTTATTGTTTTCTTGTCTCTTTTCTCCCTGTCATATTTTGTGTTAAGGGGGGTGATAATGAGAACAAGATGTTTCTAAAGTTTCAGAGTTCTCTTTTGGAGAGCTGGTTCAGCTTTTGGCTGCTGATATTGAAGTATTATTCCCTTGATACAGATTGTACTTTGTATGGCTGGAATGGCTGACATGTTTGAAACAGTTTAAAACTTTAGAGTGTATATTGAAATGTGTATTGGTTTGAATGCCTTAAAAGCTGTGTTAAACGGTTAACTGTTGATTCTTTGTATTGTCTCTTTTAATGCTGTGTTGAAGAGTTACAGAGATTATGCCCAGGTGATTTATGTAGATCTGTGATAGTATGTGGAAGGGGCTTTTCCCTTCTTAGTGAGAGGTTTCCTTAAAGAATATGTGAGCCAACTTTGCGGGAGAGAGTTGTGAAGATTTTATGTTTGGAATAGTTATAAAATTTACAGCAAAGAATTTTAATTTGTAGTGTGAAATGCCTAATAGTCTTACAGATGTGTTATTTACTTCCTTTGTTTTGAGGAATTATAAGTTGTCAATGCTGAGATTGGAAAGTGTTCCAGTAAGGAGTTCGTTCCTGGATTAAGCATTTATACTTTTGTGGAGTAGCAGCATATTTTGGATTATTTGTTTACTTCAGAAGAGATATAGATATTATACTCTACTAGTATAGTCTATTGCAGGAAATACCTGGTGATATACTGGCTGGAATAGTCAGGGCAGTTTAGTATAAGGTATTAACAACTGATGTGCCAAGAGGACAGAATCTGGTTGGAGTTTTTTCATAGATGGGTCAGTTTAGAGATGAATTGTCAGTTGAATTCTTGAATAGAATTAGAGTTAGTTTGAATAAGTGTTTATTTATTTTTTTTCTTCAGAGAGACACCAGAATACTAAGCGTTAATGAAATTGTAGTTTGTGACAGAGGCCACGGAAGGTTTTTTTAAAAAGTTGTGATGAAATGGAATCTTGTCAGTGAAATATGTTTTCTGTGTTCGAAGCTGTTATGAAGCAAGAGAGAGACAGCAGAGATAAGTCAGATGGATTTGGACTTGTAATAGTTAATAATATCACAAGATTGGATCTTCATATTGATATTTATCTACTGGGAGTAGATGGAAGCATCCAGAAAAGGGGAGAGAATAGAATTTCTTTCCTGGAGCAGAAATAGCTGCTGAAAAAAAATAAGCAGTGTGTTGCTTGTGGCATTTTTAGAGAAATTTGCCCGGACAAGCGGAGAAATGCAGCAGAGGCTGTATACCCTAATTGGAGATTAGGGGGGTCAAAGGCCCCCCAAAGGCCCTTCAAGGACCTGCTCTAATGCCTGTCCAAACAAATTAGGACTTTCTGAAAAACCCTGTGATAAAACACACCATCGATATTGTTGAGTGCGATATGTATCTACTGCTGTTCTGCGGGGTTTTGTGCTTTGGACGAGCCTCCGTCCGGGGGCCTTGCTCCTGGTGACCTTCGTTTGATTGACTGATTGCTGGGACCGTGCTGGCTTCCAGTGGCCACGGGTGAGTTGTGGTGCACCGAGGAATCAGGTGAGCTCTATCTGAGTTTTATATTATATATATATATATATATATATATATATATATATATATATATATATATATATATATATATATATATATAGATATATATATATATATAGATATATAGATATATATATATATAGATAGATAGATAGATAGATATAGATAGATATAGATATATTTTAGAGACTTGTGTTGCAACGTTTTTTTTAACAGTCTAACATTTTTGTTCCTCCCTTTTGAAACGTTTCATATATATATATATATATATATTTTCTTCTCTAAATGAAGGCTTGTTTGGCTTGTGTGCTTTTTTACTTTGTGTCTGGAGTGTGTGTTTGTGCAGAGGGGTCTGTCTGTGCTGTTACATTGTTTATTCTCCCTTTCTCTGTCTCATTTCCTGTGAAGAGGGGGGTGGAAATGGGGAATTTATTTTCCTGGATAAAGAAACCAGATGTTGCTAGTGAAGTTCCTTCCATTCCTATGTCATCTCCTCTTGGGGAGTTAATAAATCAGTGGAATGAGGCATGGTTAGATCAGTATACTAAACTTTTGGATAAGATACGGTTAATTGAGCTGTGTACAGCTCGCTGGCCGGATCATATCTTGAAACCTCCGAATTATAGGTGGTCACAATTTGGGGAGTCTAATGTATATTGGATTAATGCTTTAAAGGATGTCTTGACTAAAAAGAGGTAGGTTTCTCAATTGCCTTATGTTGTGCCTTGGTATCATGTACAATATACTGATCCATTTCCTCCTCTTGGGAAAAATTCTAAGAGACTTTTGTATACAAAGGAAAGTGATAAGTGGGATCCTTTGGATTATGCTGGTCCTATACGCCCTCCTCCTTATAATGTAGCTAACTCTGTGCAAGATATGGGAGAAAAGAGGGGGGGAAGTTCCTCCGCCGTTTCTCGGTATAGAGAGTTAAAACAGGAGTTGGATTCATTGGCAGTTGCTGGACCTTCTAGTGGAGCTATAACTAGATCCAGAGCGAGAAAGGAACAACAGGTGTTATATCCATTACGTGAAATGCCTAATGGAGTTACAGCTGAGGGAGTTCCTATAACAACATTTGTACATGTCCCGCTTACGTCTGCAGATTTGAGGACTTATAAGTTGTCTATGCCATCTACTCAGGTTGATCCAGTATCATTATCATAGAATTTGGATTTGTTTTTGGGTCCTAATATTTATACTTATGTGGAATTACAGCATATCTTGGGATATCTTTTTTCTCCTGAGGAGCGAGGGCAGATTAGACGAGCTGGCATAACATACTGGAATAAGACACAGGAAGGTGTAGTAAATGCGGTAGATGGTGAAGATAAGTTTCCTTTCGCAGATCCTGGTTGGGATAGTCAGATTCCAGAGGATAGAGTACAGATGATGGATATGAAGAAACTTATTGTGCAGGGTGTGAAAACTGCTATACCTCAGGGTAGAAATCTAGCTAGAGTATTTGAGGTAGGTCAGTTAAAGGATGAGTCCCCGGCTGAATTCTTGAATAAAATCAAGGATAGTTTAAATAAGTATTCTGGTCTTGCTCCTGAAACGCCAGAATATCAGGCTTTAATGAAATTGCAGTTTGTTACTAAAGCCTGGGGTGATGTGCAGAGGAAATTGCAGAAGATAGAGAGATGGGCTGAATCAGACATAGCTACTTTGTTGCAAGAGGCCACCAAGGTTTTTATTGGTTGCGATCTTGCAAAGTCTCATCAGAAATCCCGAATTATGTTTTCAGCGTTGAAAGCTGCTACAACCAAAAGGGTGGATAAGCCAGTTGGACTGGTTGCAGCTAAGAATACTAGAAGAGCTGGAGGTCCATCTACTAGAGGTGGATGGAAGCGTCCTGGGAGGGGACGGAGGGGATTTTATTTTTCCTTGAATAGGAATAGAGAATTAAAAGGGAGTAGACATTGTTTTGCTTGTGGAAAGGAGGGGCACTTTGCAAAAAATTGCCCGGACAAGCAAAGACTGCAACAAAGAGAACAGAGACTGTATACCCTAATTGAAGATTAGGGTGGGTCAAGGGCTCCTGACTTTGGAGTCCCACCGGGAGCCTTTAGTAAATTTGAAGGTGGGACCTAAAGAAATAAATTGCATTTTTCTGATAGACACAGGGGCGGCTAGAACATCTTTATGTGAGTTACCTGAGGGTCTTACTCAGGAGGGAAACATGATAATAGTCTCTGGAGTTAAGGCGGAACCCTTTGAAGTTGCTGTTGTTGAAGATGTGTCTCTGAAGGGAGAATACTCAGAGATAACATTAAATGTCTTGTACTTACCTGAAGCAGGTATGAACCTTTTAGGACGAGATGCTTTGTCTTTATTAGGATGTGAGCTTTTCTTTTCTGCAGATAAATGCACAATTCAGCTATTAGAGAGTGAACAAGAGAAATATGTAGATCCTATTGTGTGGGAAGCAAAAGGAAACAGAGGTGTTTTGAAACTCCCACCTGTTGAAGTGATTTTAAAAGAGGATGCTGAGTCAGTGAGGCGGAAGCAATATAATATTTCTCCAGAAGGGAGACGTGGTCATAAGCCAGTGATAGAGTCTCTCTTAAGGGATGGACTAATTGAACCTGCAATGTCACCATATAATACACCTATCCTTCCTGTAAAGAAACCTGATGGGTCCTTTCGTCTAGTGGCAGATCTGAGGCTCATAAATAGGTTGGTAGTAGAACGACATATTATTACGCCAGATCCCTATACATTATTGGGGAAGATTCCACATGAGCATAAATATTTTAGTGTAATAGATTTGAAGGATGCTTTTTGGATGTGTCCTTTGGCTGAAAACTCGAGGGATATTTTTGCTTTTGAATGGACAGATCCAGATACATATCGAACTCAACAGTATCGATGGTGTGTGTTACCACAGGGTTTTTCAGAAAGTCCTAATTTGTTTGGACAGGCATTAGAGCAGGTCCTTGAAGGGTTTAGCCCACCTGTGGGGATAACAGTATTGCAATATGTGGATGATTTGTTGGTTTCAGGAGAGAAGAAACGAGAGGTAGAAAAAGGCACTAATGCTTTGTTAAATTTTCTAGGGCAACAGGGCTTGAGAGTGTCAAAGAAGAAATTGCAATATTTGAGTCTGAGGTTAAATATTTAGGACATTTAATTAGTCATGGAAGTAAGAGAATAAATCCAGAAAGGATTGAAGGGATAGTTAGACAGCCTATACCGAAAAATAAGAGGGAAGTTCGGAAGTTTTTGGGATTGTTAGGATATTGTCGTGTATGGATAGATGATTATACAACTAAGGTTAAATTTCTATATGAGAAATTGTTAAATGATGAACCATGGGAGGTTGTATGGAATAATGAAGAGATAAATAATATTGAGAAGCTTAAGCATGATTTAATACAAGCTCCGGTACTAAGTTTGCCTGATTTAAAGAAACCTTTTCATTTGTTTGTCGCAATTGAAGATGGAATAGCTAAGGGAGTTTTGGCTCAAGTCTGGGCTGGAAAGAAAAAGCCTGTAGCATTCTTATCCAAATTGATGGATCCAGTAGTACGTGGTTGGCCTTTATGTATACAGGCAGTAGCGGCTACAGCTATATTGGTAGAAGAAAGTAGGACGTTAACTTTTGGAAGTACTTTAGTAGTAAGCAGTCCACATCAGGTGAGAACTATTTTAATGCAGAAAGCACATAAATGGCTTACACATGCTAGGTTATTGAAATATGAAGCTATTTTATTATCTCAGGAGGATTTGCTCCTCTCACTTGACAGGAATTTAAATCAACTGAATTCCTTTCGGGAGAGAAACAAGAATGGGATGATATAGAACATGATTGCATTGAAGCTATAGATTTACAGATGAAAATAAGAGAGGATTTGGAGGATAGCCTGACAGAGGGAGGTATTAATTTGTTTATT
The DNA here is from genome assembly GCA_023653725.1 of Bungarus multicinctus. Classification (NCBI taxonomy): domain Eukaryota; kingdom Metazoa; phylum Chordata; class Lepidosauria; order Squamata; family Elapidae; genus Bungarus; species Bungarus multicinctus. The sequence continues at coordinate 141,264,653 of CM042840.1, read as the reverse complement.
GATGTATCTTCTAGAGTAGAAAATGGTAAACGAATGAATGGGTATGCAATTGTGAATGGAGATACGTCTGAAGTACTGGAAATGGGCAAATTGCCTAATGGATGCTCTGAACAAGTATGTGAAGTTTTTGCTTTATTACAAGCCTTGAAACTTTTAGAGAATGAAGTGGGTAATATCTGTACTGATTCTAGATATGCCTACGGTATTTTACAAACTTTTGGAAAAATTTGGGTAGAAAGAGGACTGATTACAAGTAAAGGAAAAGAAGTAAAACAAGTAGATCTTATCAAAGCTGTATTAAAAGCAGCTGAAGTTCCGGAACATTTAGCTATAATACATGTTGAAGCTCATAAGAAGGGAAATTCTAAAGAGATTTTAGGAAATAAATTAGCAGATCAGGCGGCTACAGAGGCTGCCCGTAAAGGAAGAGAAGTGAAGCTAATGGTTTTAATTCCTGTTTTGGAATGGGATGTAAAACCGGATTTCACTGATGAAGAAGAAAAGCAGATGCAATTGGAAAGTGCTACTTGTGTTGATGGAAAATGGGTAACAAATGATGGTTTACAAATAGTTAATAAAACTATTATGAGAAACATAATAGAGAAAGTACATGAGGGTACTCATTGGGGAACATAGGCACTTATGGATTTTGTGAAACGGAAGTATATTTGCAGAGGAATGTTTACAATAGCTATGCAAATATGTAGAAAATGTATACATTGTATAAGAATAAATAGGAAGATGATGAGGAAAACATTACTAGGAGGAAGAGATTTAGCTGTCTGGCCATTTCAGAGGATACAAGTCGATTATATTGAAATGCCAGCTGTAGGTACATTGAAATATTTATTAGTAATAGTTGATCATTTAACAGGATGGGTGGAAGCTGTTCTGTGTGCGAGAGTGAATGCACAAATGACTGTGAAGTTAATATTGGAACAGATATAGATATAGATATGCATTGATAGTGCATTTATAATGATAGAGGTACACATTTTATTTTTCATGTGGTAACAGAGATATAGGAAAGAATTGGAAATAGACTGGCAATAGACCTGTTGGGTTTTTGCCTCAGGTGGGGTGAAGAACGAGAGCTATAAAACAATACATTGAAGAAATTAATGTTAGCAGTTTAATTACCCTGGATGAAATGATGTGTGGCATACCTTATACTGGAAGTGTGGGTATGTTTAGAAATTGTACTTGAAGATATTTTATTTTGTTTAGAAAATATATACAGGGACTATCCCAGTGTTTTTCTCTTTTAAGGTCTAGAGGACTTTTGGCGCAAACACCACCGTTTGAATTCTGAGTGCATGATTTTAAGAGTGGAGACTGGGTCCTAATTAAGCAGTGGAGAGCTTTGGGAAAGCTGAGGCCTATCTGGGAAGGATCGTTAAAAGTACTGTTGATTACTGAGCCTGCTGTTTGGACATGTGAGTGAGGCTGGACACATCATTCGTGTCTACAGGGATTTGTGGATTCGGTTCCTGTTTCCAGTGGAAGAAAACTTCGGAAAGACTGGACTTTTTTATTTTCTATTTCTTTTAGATAGTGGGGATAGATAATTACATGTCTAGTTTAGCTTAGATTTGTGGAACTTTGAGATGTATTGTTGATTATTTGGTTGCATGTAATACATTTTTCTTTGTATTGTTTAGTATTTTAAGACATGAAATAATAGACTGTTGTACACAGGTATTATATCCTCTGTGTGCGGAAGAAGATAAAGAAGTGGATGTAAGTCCCCAGAGACTGGTTGTAAGTTTTGAAGTGTAAAACTACATACGTTAAGGTGGGTGGGGGCCTAGTCCATTTGTGAATATGATGTGGATAGTGATTATTGCCTTATGTGGTGTAGGTATGGAGGCTTCTGAGATATTGCCTGGTTATTCATTAACATGGCAATGGTTATGTTTCCAAACTGAACCCAACAGTACTGAATACGAAGGGCAGATATCACTGACATTGATGAAACCTATGGCTGAGGTTGGAATCTGTATAAGATCCACCTTAGATGATGGTTCATATTTGAGAAATATCTAGCATATAACCACACATATGACATATGACATGAGGACTTGTCTAAGAGGATGGAACAACTATATGATCGTTGTTTGGACCTGTATGGCAATTATTCTCCTTCCTATATGAGACTTAGAGCTCTGGAAGAGATGTTATTTATGCCATTCATTGAATTAAGAAGTACTCTAATGAAGTTGATGTTTTTGTATGACAGTTTAGTTAGTGCAAAATGTTCATTTACCTGGAAAGGTAGATGTACAGTTAGATGTTTTGAGGTACTAAGAATTCTACAGAGAAGTGTAAGATACCGAAAGGAACAGAGCCTAATGTGAAAAGTGAAAATATTGTTCTGGAATTAATGAGAGTAGCTTTGAATAGTTTTTCTTTTTGTGTGAAAGGAATGACTACAGTTACAGACTTCATGTCTATTTGTTTTATAAAAGTTTCAGTGTCAGAAGAATTTTTATGGTAGAGTTTATCCTGATGATATTTTGTATATTTGTAAAAGGTGATACTTTGTTTGGATTTCCTGTGAGGCCAACAAATGGACTAATCAGGAAAGCTGACAATTTTTCAGCTTATGATTGTATTAAGTATAAACATGCAGATGACAAAACAATTTATACTTATTTACCTACTGAAGAAGTTTTTTTTATTGAATGGAGGTTGAAGATATAGGTGGAATGACACATGTGTTGTATTTACCTAGAGGTTGGTTAATGTTTTGTAGAGCATATGTATATGCATTGATACCAATTAATACAATGAGTGTGCAATTGGTCGTTTAATGACTGTTATGGCAACTGCCCATACTAGGGGTGAACATGTGAAGAAATATAGAGGACAACGTTAGTGTTTAGTGATACTTCTTTTACAGACTGTAATGATATGTAAGTTGTGTTTTCTGAGGAAAAATGCAAGATATATAGTCAACAGGAAGTTAGGCTTACGTTGAGAGAGTTTGATGATCATTCTCAAGTATAAATTGGTAATAAAAAGAAAGGAAGGAGTTGTTATAAGTAAATTTGGATATTATACTTGAGAAGCTACAGAACCAGACTGTAGCCATTTTGTGTTTGTAGCCTGACCTTTTTAAAAGGACAGAAAAGTTGAGAAATATGTTTTTGTAAAACAAACATGTTGTATTGCGAAAGTGTCCTTGGACGAGGTTCTAGAATGTGTATAGAGCGACTTGACATTATATAGTCATATTAATCAAAAGTATAGCCCTCTGATAATTGCATGATTGGACATCTGGAGATAGATCCGGGAAAGCGGATGTTGGTAACAATCCAATGTCAAGTAAGAAGAGGTCAGTGGAAATACCCATAACTTTCCTATGGGATTCTAAGTATCTTTGTAACTGAAAAACAACATGTGGTATGTAATTGTTTATATCATTATATTTGGGTATAAATATATGGTCTTTCTGGTAATTGGTGTCTCCTTTGCCTCATACTATCTTTGGTATGGGTTAAAGGGTGCCGGTACTGCAGTATCTTCAATAAAGCCAGTTACGTGTTTCAGTATTTCAAATCTGTTCTAATTATTTCTGTTCATACGCATGACAGTGGTGAACGTCAAAGAAAATACTGAATTAATCTGGACTAGATATGAAAGTGAGTGAGCCATAGCTAAGAAGTACATTGGCATGATTTGATTATAGAGAGAGATTCAAATCACAGAATTAATACAGGAAGAAAGTGTGAAGAAAGGGAAGACTAGTGGGATTGCTGGCATGATCTTCTCAAGTAGATAAGATAGTGAATGAATAGTATATGGATCTGGTGGATGCAAAGATGCTTTGCCAATATAATGCATGGAGCTCAAAGCACGGACCTGAGTGGAAACTCAAGTCAATACACAACAGGAAGGTAACAGCATTCCATGTGCTTTAGCTGACCACATGACCAGGGAAGCATCTTCAGGGAACACTGGCTCCCTTGGCTAAGAAACAGACATGAGCACCTTGTCCAAGAGCCAGACATGACTGGCAGGTAAACTTTTATCTTTCATGCACAGATATTTTTCTTTATCCTTCCGTTGATTTCTTATTAATCCCATTGAAAAATTATTGTACTAGAAATTAGTTTCTTCTTTCCCAAACACATGGAAATGTATTCAAATTCTCCTGGCCAGCTAAATATTTGCATATGTTCACTTGCATTAATGCATGCCGGAATATTTCTTGTACTATATTACCTACCTATTTGGTGTGAAATCTCCCCTTCTGGACAGGGAGCACAATCATAGCAACAGAATTTCTCCCCTTCTTTCTTTTTCTTTTGGTATCCAGGCTGGCAAGGATTACTACACAGAGAAAAGGGCAGAACCTATCCATAAATGTGAAAATAATTTAAGAGGGAAAAACTGGCTTTCTTCATCATATAATCTATTAAAAAAAGAAAGTGTGTATTGATTCATATAGATACACAACATGAATAGATTAGCAAGAATTTCTGAGACTGGTTGGGGAGAATTTGAGAGATCAAGGACTTGCTTCCCAAACAATGTTTCAGAGATAGAGATATAGTAGCCCTCAACTCCAACTGGATTCATAAATACAATTTTTAGGACTCTACCACAGTTTCTCTAGATAATAAATATATATCAAATAACTGTTGTGAAAAACTTAACATGGTTGAGAATAGATTCAAAGTATCATAAAATCATCGAATTATAGAGTTGAAAGGAACATTTGTCTAATCTTCTGAAAGGTGTAGGAAACCCAACTAAACCATCCATGAGAACAGATAGTCCAGCCTTTTTTTAATGGCCTCCAGAGATGGAAAACCCATCTTTATATCTAGGATGTTCCACTGTTGAACCAATTTTATTATCAAGAAGCTTTCTATGTATTTAAACAGAAACTACATAATACCATGTATTGCCATTTCTACTCCTTCTTTATGTGGTCATGAAAAACAGTTCTTTACCATTTTTACTGTAGCTAAGGGATGTCAAACTCAAGGATCATGGGGCCGGGCCAGAAATAGTGACGGACCATCTTGTGGTGCATTTACCAGCAAAAACAGAGCTTGGAAGGGCCTTCTGCACCCTGCTTTTGGCCATAACCGCCTTTTGCAGCTCTCTGCCAGCAAAACAAAGCTCAGGAAGACCCTCCTGGGCTATGTTTTCAGTTACAATGGCCTCCTGCAGCCTTCTGCCAGCAAAACAGAGCTTGGGGAGGCTACGTGAGCTGGCTATGTCCCCCTAGCCATGCCCCCCAGTTCTCCAGGTCAAACACAACCCTGATTCAGCCCTCAATGAAATTGAATTCGATACCCCTATTGTAGCTTCCTTTTATGTATTGTACATAGTTATCATCTCTCTCTTAAGTTTTCTCTTCTTCAAAGAGAAAATCTCAAGTTCATTCATCCTGTCCTCATATGGCATGTCCTCAAATCTTTCTATCATTTTTATTGCTCCCGTCTCTAACTTTTCAATATTCCTCTGGATTGCAGCATTCCAGTAACCCTCCATTCCAATCAAAAACTCTGAGACAGACATATCTCAAAGGTACCTTTATTTGGATAGTAACTGGCATATCTGTAGAATCCCAAATCTGAAAGTTTCAGGCTTCCTTGAAAAAATCAAAACTACAAATCCATCCCCCTTAGCCATCATCACATCACATAGTCCAAACACCATCCATCCTAAAGTAAGATTTCATTATGCACCACACTCACAGAATCACACTTAGTGATTCTAACTGTTGTCTCCTAGCTTACATCTTTAAATGCTGAGAGTATGTCACATGAGGACCATTGGTTCCACCATTGTGCTAAAACTTGATGTTATTCAAAATGGTTTTCTGAATAAATGAATTCCCTGAGATTATCCATCAAATTAAGTCATTAATGGTGGTTTTAATAAATCATGTTTAGTAAAAAGACAGCAGGAGTCTCATAGCACCTTTTTACCTCACAGTTTTTATTAAAAACCACACCCTCACTTCCTCAGTAGCACAGAATAGCTAAACTGATATAGGATTTAAATTGGAGTGAAGCAGAGAGAAGGGAGGACTCAATAATTTAAAGTCCCTTTTGTTTGTTGAATTCTTGTTTCATTTGTCTAATCTTAGACTAACTTGACTCTACAATGATTGAATACAATGATACGGTAAGCAGAAGCCATGGTGGTGCAGTAGTTAGAATGCAGTACTGCAGGCTAACTCTGCCCACTGTGACGAGATTGATCCTGACAGTCTCAAGGTTGACTAGGCCTTCCATCCTTTCGAGGTTGGTAAACTGAGGACCCAAATTGTTGGGGGCAATATGTAAACTGTTCATGTTAGTGTTCCAAGTAATGTATCCATAGAAATCAGAACTCCAAGGCAGGTAAATTCCTCAAAGAATGGTTTTATTGGATACATCATATTGGCACAACTGGTGAAAGCCAACTCTAAAAGTTCTGGTGGCTTTCACCTAATTAAAAGTAAAAGTTTCCCTTCCCCCCAGATTACCGGCCATACTGTCCAATCCAATTGCTGGCCAGTTGCTTGGTTACTCCCCCCTCCTCTAGCCAGCTAACTGTGAGAATGTCCTTGGTTCCCATGGGAAAATTTTATTGCTTTGACTACAAAACCCCATCTAACTATTTCCCCATTTCCTCTGTTGTGTGGCAACCCTGAAGCCTCCAAGATGGCCCGAGTGAGGTTCACCTCAGGGTTGACAACTTAGAGAATTCTGTGATGCACTATGAAGAGGTATATAAGTGCTAAGTGCTATTGCTACTGCTATTGCTCTTCATTTCAAAATATAGCTACCCCTATAGGGCCAATTCCAAAGCCAGAAGAAATGTCCAATCCATCAAATATTTTTTCAGATAATGGAGCAGAGGATTTAAATTGAGAAAGTTCACCTGGTTGAAAAGCCTATGCCAGCTCTTTCTATCTTGGTAAAAGCTGAAGGTCTGCCCTTCCTTGGTAGCTATCCTTCCAAATTTCACTTTCGTGAAGGAGTTGTTTGGGAATATGACCATCTTCATTATATCAAACCCAGTGGCAACCTCCATTTTATCATTAAAAGCCACTCTTTCTCCAGCTGAATTGTTGAAGGAAATGCCTTGAAGAAACCAGTGAAGCTGTGAGAAAAAGAAAGAACAGCAAAAACTTCATATATAACACAGTGGGAAAATTGACACAAGTACAGCTCATCTAGTTGATCAACTTGTGGGAAGCCAACACCCTCTCCTAGAATGAAATATTTTGAGGAATATTAAAAAGAAGGCAGGATAAAATATTTCTCCTGAAAGAGAAATATATTTTTAAGGGACACAGAAACTCAAAGTCCCAGCTCCTTGTCCCCAAGCAGATACTGAGCTGGGGCAGCTTTTAGAAATGCAGATTTGGTAATCCATTATTCCCTCCACCAAAGTCTGAACAAAGGCAGAGTGATAGGATTAGCCCCCATTCAAGATCCAAACCGGGACAAAGCCATTAAGCCATAACGGGAATTGCTCAACACCCTTTTAGAACACAAGCCTACTCACTGCATCATCTCAGCAATCCAAACTTCAATCAAACCTGGGAACTCAGACAACTTATGGAGCCAGCTATGACCCCTATATAACCCTTACAACAATCAATAGAATACATGTTCTTGCACAGGAATAGGAAGCTCAAGTGCAAGGCCCAGAGAAGGTATAACCCACCTCCACACTCTCAGATCCATGTGGTCAGCTGGACCAGAACTCATGTGGTTCTGCTTCATCATCTTTTTTGCAATCAGCTTCCAACATTTTGTCTCCAGTGCCTTTTTCCTGGCTTGGAGTTGAACCAAGTTGATATTTCTTCCAACAAACTGCTACATGTTTTTATCTTAACCCTCACCCCTCACCAATCTAAGATGAAATGCACATAGCATTTCAATCATAGATTTTACATATTGTTTCGGTCTCCAAAGCAAAACTAATTGAGAAGTCATGTATCTCATCATAGCTGGAAAGTCTAGATTTTGTTTTTTCCTTGGCTTGCTGGCTTGTCTTATTTATTTACTTAATAAAATTTATTATGGCTGCCAAAATCCAATACGTGATAACACAGCTAAAACCATAAAGCAAAATGAAGCCTAGACTTAAAACAACCACATTAATAAAAACACAACAGAGCTTCCATAAACACAGAGCTGAGAGTAGAGTCAGGTTTTAAAGGTTTTTAAGGTTTATTGGAATCTCAACAACACAGAACACAGAATAATAGAATTGGAAGGGACCTCGGAGATTTTCTAGTCAACCTCCTGTCGAGCAGGAGACCTAATATCATTTCAGACAAATGGTTGTCTAGCCTATTTTTGAAAGTTTCCAATGATGAACATCTGAAAGCAAGTTGTAACACTGGTTAATTGTTCTCACTATTGGGAAATTACTCCTTAATTCTGGGAAGAAGAATGTAATTATTTGATGAATTCAGTGACTGGGACTGAACCAAATAAAATTTATTTTGGAAATAGTTACTCCAATTATAATATCTGAAAGGTATAAAGGAGAGAACATGAGAGAGAGTTTAGCTTATTTATTTACTCATTCCCCCTTTAATGCATCCTTAGAAATTGAAAGAATAAGTTGGTTCCAGAGGGTGGAGACAGTGACAATGTAGACATACTAAATAAAAGGATGTTGGCATTCAAAGTTTAAGGGAAAAATATGTTCCAGTTTTCTTTTGCAGTAGTCTAAGTTAAAATTGACATTCCTTTTGAGTATCCTTATTTGAAACAATTTCCCCACCCAATCAAAATCGAATAAGCTAGGTCTCCTGGGCCAATTACAACCTCATCAATGGAAAGTCTCATGGATTCTTTCTGTCTCTGCTGCAGTGTAATGCTAGTTCGCCTCCTCCTTGTGGTGCACCCTGGATAGCACAGTAGTGTGAACCAAGTGATTAGCAACAATTGGCAGCCAGACTATATTGAAGAATTGGCAGTTAATGACAGTTGGCAGCCAGACATCTTTGTAGAACTCCTGACTCTCTAAATACATGGCAATGGATAAACAGTGGATATCATGCCCACAAGACAGATTGGGGACATTGTTATGGGGTCTTGTCTCTACTCCTCAGTGTGACTGTGATGCTCTTCGACAAAATATCTATCACGTTGTGTCCGGATGTCATCAAGAGCTTACACCAGCATTGGTCTGGTTTCTTCAGTGTGGACCACCCTGTCCTTAGATGGCTGGGTGGACTGGATGTTGACATTTGAATTACTGTGGGTCCTTGTATTTGCAATATGCTAGATAAATCTGTCTCAGTTAATCTTGAATGGCACCTCTTCTGAGTGCTCTTGAACAAGGACAAAAATACGTAAAATGCAAGTAGCACCAGCACTTAGACTTATATACATTTTTAAAGTGCTTTACAGCCCTCTCTAAGCAGTTTACAGAGTCAGCATAATATTTTCCCCAACAATTTGGATCCTCATTTTACCTACCTTGGAAGGATGGAAGGCTGAGTCAACTTTGAGCCTGGTGAGATTTGATCTGCCAAATTGCAGGCAGCTGGCAGTAGTACTGCACTCTAACCACTGTGCCACCATGGCTCAAGAACAGAAATAAACAAAGAATTGGCATGCATTCGCCAAGAACAAAAAATATGATTCCATTGCAACTTATCTGAAGGCTATTTTACTTACCAAAAATGTGTTCCTAATAATAAAGTTATTTTGTTTTTGAGAAATTACCTAGCCCCATCCCATTTGTATCAGAAGCACCTAAGAGGCTTCCAGGTTAAAAGAATTAGCTGGTGATATTACTGTTGCCCTGGAGATGTCTCCTTTCATGTTAATCTGTCTACAGAACTGGTAATATTTATCCACTAGTGATTACTCGCTTTCAAATTGCTAGGTTAGCAGGAGTTGGAGCGAATGATGGGAGTTCATCCCACCACAAAGGAACACTCTGGTCTTGAACGTGAGCTGCAAATCATAAACCCAATATCCTAACCAGGAGCCATCATGATCTTTATTACCTGCCAAGGTTGAGGTTCTTGACGTATAAGTCTGTTTCTTTTCACTAATGTTTGGTGGAGGGACCTAAATGAAGACATGCTATGTAAAGCATGTGCCAAAAGATAGACAGCATTAAAGATACTGTAGCTGTAACCAGTCATCTGCATTTCAAAAACAGCATCTGGAAGCACCTCCAACTTCTCTACCCCAGTGCATATTTTATTGTGCTCCACTGATTCTTTGGAATTTGAAAACGTACAGTGAAAGGCTTGCTCCCAAAAATCCTTTAGGAAATGGTCCTCTTGTTCTGAGCAGCATTTTAGGTTCTGAAGATAGGACTGAAACCCGAGTGGTTCATTTGAAGGAACCTCAAACGATATGGTGCCTTGGAATAAATCTGAATCCCAGCTGGTTACAAGGCCCATGATGGTGAAATCAATCTGCGCAGTCACAATCCACAACTTTCCCATTGGTGCATTTTCCTGATGAAAAGAATCAGACTGAAACATTAAAGAACTCAGCCACATAACTGTGAGAATTTCTCCATACACAATAAATATGTTGGCTCTGTTGTCCATGACATATTGATAAGTACTTGAAGATACTTCGTTGATTTGGGTTAATGATGGCAAACGACCTTGGCTTGGGATTCTTTGTATGAAGGCCGAACAGATTCCATTCTGGAAAAACAAAGATTCCAAGATCTTCAAGAAATGATCTCCGCTCTCGTCTCTCAATACAATGAGTCCAATCCAGTTCCATCCAAAATGCTTCAGTAATTTGACAATTCCTGAATACTGAAGGGATTCATTTGAAACCATGCGATAAAAGGAAGGAAATTGTGCAGGGTTGTTTTGTTCAGAGGAGAAAGAACCATATGTGAGCTAAAAGAAAATACACAAATATTTACTGTAAGAAACATCTTTCAGTCTTTGTGACTGCCTTTTTAGAGCATGGAGTCTCAGATCATAATTTGAATGTCTTTTCTTCATTCTAAGTAAACAATGCTGAAATAATTTCTACAAAAAGAATAACAAGAAATGAATCTGTTAGAATCCATTACTCTGCCTTATTTTGCTGTTCTTTAATTGTCAAGGTCCGTTAAACCACAATAACTTGGCTTCATTTTGAATAGTCAAGCATTTGTTGTCAGTCAAATCTTCCTTCCTTTTTTTCTGAGCTATAATGTTGTTTCAAAAAATCAGTTAAATACTTATCTACCCCATCTTAATTCATAATCAAATCCTATCTTAATTCATAATCAAAGAAATTATGAATTATAGTGGCATGAGAGTCAGTTAAGGCATAGGATTGCAAACCAGGAGATTATGAGTTCTAGTTCTTCATTTGGCATGAAGCTAGCTTGAATCAGACAAATATAGACTAGAGGGGACAAAAACACATTTGAAGAACTTACCTGTGGAATTTTATAAAGGGTTAAGATGTCAGACATGTGGAAGGATATATCAGAGCCAAGTCCACCAATGATGGCCATGAGATTTTTATGGATGTTGCATGCATAATTGGGGACAAATCTATCAAATTTGAAAAGCAGGTCCAGGGTGGTCTGATAACTCATCTTCTCATCGTAATAACTATCATAGATGTGGAAACCAAGTGTGACATTGGGCAAGATCTGGGAATTTTGGTTGATCTCATTTACCGCAAACACCAAGCCCAAGACATGTTGATAGAACTTGGTCACTATGCTGAAAGACAGTTATGTTCAGATTCTACAACCTATATAACAGTTTTATTTTGTTTTTTATCAATCTCTGGATCCATTTTAATTGCTACAAACAATCTAAAATTTGACAAAAAATCAATAGAAACAAAATGAGGTGGTGTTTATGGAAATATGGAGATAAGCTGCAAAAATAGCCAAAAAGAGAGGAGGAATAGCCCAAAAGAAGTATAAAACAGGGAAGAATAGAAAGATCTTAGATGAATTCATAAAAGGTTATATAACTTTGAAATTAATGTGGAGAATATAAATAGTAGATAGGTTGGTATTAATTCAAAGAAATGCTTCAGAAATATTTTGTTTCATTCAAAAAAATAAAATACAAGCTCACTCACTCACTCACACACATACACACACACACATTAGGAAACAAATTAGGATAAGAATAGCATCCTCCTAGTGAAGCTTTAAAGCAACCATGATTTGCTCTTACAGCTGCTTCAGATACTTTTTTTGTATGCTTTTTCCTGGGATTCCCCAAACCAAGTACAGTAGATATGCATGCAGAAAGCTAGGGAGCTGATCCTTGTTTCTATCCCATCCACAAATCACTTTATATACATAGAGATGGACTGGTCAAAGAGAGAAAATGAGGGTTAAATCAAAAGCAGATGAAAATATTAATGAAACATTTCATTGATTAATGCAAGAGTCTTCAACTTGGCAAGTTTAAGCCTTTGGACTTCAACTTCCAGAATTCCTGAGCTAACATGACTGGAGGAGGAATTCTGGGAGTTGAAGTCCACAAGTCTAAAAGGAAAGACTGAAAAAGTTCTGTTTGGAAGAAATGGATGAGATCCTCAAAAAGAGAGATTTTTTAACATGGAACAGTTTTTTTCAAAAAAAACATTAAGTTGTTAATTAAAAGATGAGAGCCTGTTAGGTGTAGAGATTAAGGAATCAGGCTGGAAACCAGCAGTTTAAAAATTCTAGCTCTGCCTGGAGCATGAAGTCAGATATGGGTGACCTTGTGCCAGTTACTGTTGCTCAGTTCTAGGAAGAAGAAGGCAAGGACAAATCACTTCAGAAAATGCTGCCAAGAAAATTGCATGGAGTAGTCCAGGCAGTTATCAGGAATGAACACTGACTTGACAGTGCAACTCCTCATGATATTTTTTTTTAAAATAGCTTGCTTTATGTGGAACTTGCCTCTTCATATTGTATTGGATTGTATTGTATTGCATTGCATTGCATTGCATTGCATTGCATTGCATTTTCATTGCATTATATTACATTACAGTACATTACATTACATTATATTATATTGGCAGTATATTCATACTACCAAACAATAACAAAAGAATAATATCTCTACCAATTGCCTCCCAGAATCCTGCACATGTTTCAGATGTATTGAAATCATCAATGAAAGCAAAATTAACATCAAATGCCGCCTATGCAACAATCAAGCCCACCCTGCCTGCTTAAACGGAAACAAAAGCCTAGCTGATATCATTAAAACATCAGATACATTCTTTTGTCTATATCCATCATGTTTCCTAAGCTAAACAAACTAAGTACACCACCTGACAGAGTTGAAAGCATAGAATCACTCATTCACTCAATAGAAGAAATCTTAGCAACATGTTCTGAAACAACTATACAAGCAAGCCTAATCTCTCTTGAGAAAAAAATACAGCACAGATAAGCGATTACCTATCAGCTCAAAATCAAATCCCACAACTACCACAACCACTACTTCAGCTACTATCACAACTACAACCAAAACTAACCAGCAAACCACAGCCACAAACAATTACTATCCCATCAAATAATTCCACAAATAATATCCCCTTACTCATCAGAGACATCATGGAATGTGATCGGAAACATCCAAATGCCATCTAATTTGATCTTGAAGACACCAGAGAATCAGACGACATCACCAAAGTTCGTGATATCATAAGGAATTCAAATACAACAAACATCTCTCCTGAAGATATCATTGAAATAACCAGAGATGGCCCTGAATACAAATACAATGATGGCTCTGTGACCCCAAGATTTTGTAGAGTTGTTTGCAAAAATGTGTCCAGCAAATGTATATTCATTCATACAATAAACGCCATTGCAAAATCCAATCCCACCCATAAAAAACTTCACTCAAGACCAGACTTATCCATACTGCAAAGAATCTTCTCCCATGAACTCCATGAAGGACTCAAAAACCATCTAGACAATGGAGAAAAGGACCTATACATTTTGATGCTGATTGCATCAAAAGCAAGTCACACAACCCACAATTCCGCATGCAACCTCACCCCATCCAATCCAACATCACTCAAAACTAGGCATGCATGCCCCTAACTACTTCTATTCCAACCACAACTGGCCTTAAATGTAAGCTACTCAATGCAAGAAGCTTTGTAAATAAAATACCTGAATTTCTCCTCTTACTAAATATGGCTAAATTCGACATTATATTTGTCTGTGAAACATAGCTCAACACATCTCTCCCTGACTCCATTACCACAGTAAGAGACTCTCATATTTGCTGATCGGATCATGAAATGCGTAGAGGAGTTGGTGTTGCTATCTTCTATAAAAAGTCCCTACATCTAAAAAACATCCAAATTATCCAGGAGCTTGCTCTTCCTGAGACTATCGTCTGTGAACTGTCCTTAAATATCACATTTTGATTCTTACTATGTTACAGAGCCCCTGATTATGACACTGAATATGCAAAGAAGCTAAATACACTACTAACATGGGCAGCATCCTTCCCACACACTTTTATCTTTCTTGGTGACTTCAATCTACCTCATACTAACGGGACCCTTAACAAATGTATAATTGAACCCACACATGCAACCTTCTACAATGCAATAATAAACCTGGGACTAGAACAACTAGTAACCAACAACACTAGACTTAACAACTGCCCCAATCTCATCTTCTGCAATAGTTTGAATTCAATTTACGGAATATAAATTAAAGAACCCTTTTCCAACAGTGACCACAACATGATTGACTTTTGTCTCAACATACATCCACACAAAAATCCTCACAATGACGGAATCCCCAATTATAACTTAAAAAAAGGAAACTATGGTCATTCCAAATCCCTTTGGCAGAAAAACAAATCTGGTCATGTTGCCAACTTCAAAAGCCGATACAAAAATTTATGCCATCAGATAAAGACTGAATGCACCAATTATCATATTAAACAAGAGGAAACCCTTCTATGCACCAATTCCACCTGTGCTTTCTACAATTTTGTAAATAACAAACTAAAAGACTCAAGGTTCATCCCACCCCTGAAAGGACCTAATGGTAAAGACTGCAATGATGACATCATCAAAGCAAACCTCTTTGGCTCAGTATTTGTAAATAGCAATGGATCATGCCCAGTATTTCCTAGTCGAAACACTGACAACTACAATGATCTAATACATATCAATTTTACAGAAGGCAATGTTGAAAAAGCACTATGTAATCTAAAACCATCTTTATCTATTGGACCGGACGGAATATGTGCTTACTTCTTAAAAAAGCTATCCACTGCCATAGCTGAACCTCTAAGCATAATCTTTGAAAAGATATTTCAGGACCAGTTCTTTGCCAAAACAATGATCACAAGCCATGATCATCCCCATCTTCAAAAAGGAAGACTCCAGTCTAGTTGAAAATTACAGACCAACCTCTTTATGCTGCGTCACCTGTAAAGTCATGGAATCAATTATTAACCAATCCATTATCCTCCACCTACAGACAAACAACCTACTCTCTAATAAACAATTTGGTTTCAAAAAAAAAAAAACTATCCTGTAATCTGCAAGTCTTACACTGCAAAAATATATGGACTACTAACCCTAACTCGATCAGGGCAAAGCAATAGACACAATCTACATAGACTTCTGTAAAGCCTTTGATTCAGTGGTACACGACAAACTACTGCTAAAACTAAGATCTTATGGTATCTCTGGATACCTGCATAACTGGATAGAAGCATTCCTGTCAAACAGAAAACAAATGGTCAAAATTGGGAGCGTCCTATCAAATTCTGTACTTGTCAACAGTGGTATCCCCCAAGGCAGTGTTTTAGGACCAACTCTCTTCATACTCTACATAAATGACCTCTGTGATCATATTAAGAGCAACTGTGTTCTTTTTGCTGATGATGTAAAGCTATTCAACAACACAGACAATACTACAACCTTCCAAAAAGACCTTGACTAAATTAGTTTTAAATGGATGAGAAGCAAAACGTTTTCAAGAGGGAAAAAAAACCAAGAAAATCTTGTTGTGGTTTGAAAATGCAGCTTTGGACAACCAATCTTTGCAAGAGTTTTATAGCTCCCACAGCCTTAAGAAAGTTCAAAACGTTCTTAAAGACCCACCTCATCCTGGGCACCATTTTTTAAAAGTATTACCATCTGGCAGATGGTACAGGATAATAGAAACAAGAACAAATAGGCTGAAAAACAGCTTCTATCCCAGAGCAGTAACTATATTGAATTCTATTGTATAGTGCAATATTAATGCAATATCAGGGATTTTCAATTCAATTACATAGAATGTGAAGGATGTGCTTTTGCTTTTTTTTTTCTAGCTTTCTTATGTATAATGAACACTGAAGATGACATTTAATTTCATTGTGCAAGGTGGAAAGACAATAAAGTACTATAAACAAATTGGATGATTGAGGATTTGCATAGACATTTAGTTTTAAATAAGTTTTCTTTTTCCCCTAAAAGGTTACCTAACAACGTTCTCTCCAAATGGTGAATGTATACGCTTGTATCTTTGGTATCTAATATATTGTGAGAACATAGACCATAAAATAACACAATTGGAAGGGACCATGGAGGTCTTCTAGTCCAAACCCCTGCTAAAGCAAGAAGCCCTATACCATTTCAGAAAAGTGACTGTCCAACCTCTTTTAAAAGCCTCCAGTGATGGGGTACCCACAACTTCTGAAGGCAAGCAATTCCATTTGTTAATTGTTCTCACTATCAGGAAATTTCTCCTTAGTTCTGGGAAGAAGAATGGAATTATTGGATCAAGTCAGTGACTGGGACTGAACCAAATAAGAATTATTTTGGAAATAGTTACTCCAGTTATAATGTCTTAGAGGTATAAATGGAGAGAACATGGGAGAAGGGATTAGCTTATTTATTTACTCATTTCCCCTTTAATTCATCCATAGAAATTGTAAGAATAAGTTTATAAACTGCCTCCTTCGTTCATCCATTCCATTTGCATATCACCAAACCTTGCAACTTACAGAGTTATCCAACCAATATCTTCTTTCATAGAAAAGAGAATGGAGTTATTCTAAAGTCAGATCCACAAGTTTCTTACATTGGAAATTGGAAGCTCAAGTCCTGTGAAGGTTGCTTGTGGAAGGAAAGTTCATGAAAGAAGTACCACATCTGAGAAGTAATCCCACCTATGAGAAAGTCACCTGGTTGATAAGATTCATGGGGGATGGAAAGGGAATCAGTTGGAAAGCAGGCCCTTGCATTGATATTGTTTTCTATATGAGATAAAAGAAGAAACACGACTTCTAATATCATCCTCTAGGTCAGATTAGGTCCTCAATTGTCCATCAAGAACTCATCTCTGGAGCTACATTTAATTCAAGCAAGCTCTTCCAATAACATTCAACAATGAGAAATGTCACATTGCATGTCAAGGAAAAGTTAAAAAAAAACACACACAGCCACATCTATTGCTTCTCCCCAGATAGCCCAGATTTGAATAGCAGGGGGTAAAGGGGTTTTATAACGCATGTTAGAAATTACACATTGGCTGTTTTTCTTTTAACTTTGGTAAAACTGTTGGATTTTGTTTGAGAAGTAGTAATTATTATAATTCAGGTAATTGCAGGGAAGAGAATGAAAGCTGCAATGTATTGTTCCTATTGTATGTAATGTATCTATGGATATTCTCAGTCCTCCAGGTCACTGGTTGTCCCAAAGGTGCTTTTTCAAGAGGCAGCTAAACCTTCTTTCTTTTTCCTTGAAGATGTTTCACTTCTCATCCAAGAAGCTTCTTCAGTTCTGACTGAATGATGGGGAATGGAAAGATTTACATTTCTTGCAGCCATCTGTTTGTTACCACTCTTTCTGAGAGTGAACAGCCCTGTCTCAACAGGAGAGAGATATGACACCAGCCATCTCCTTTTACAACATGGTCCTTTCAACTTTCCAAAAAGTTTCCATAGCCATTTGCACTATTCAGGAGACTCTGAGGGCACATAAATCTCCAAGTGGCTTCAGTGACTCTCAGAAAGAGTGTTAATGATCAGATGACTGCAAGGACTATAAATCCATTCCCCACCATTCAGTCAGAACTGAAGAAGCTTCTTGGATGAGAAGCAAATTGTCTTCAAGGAAAAACAATGGAAGTCCAGTTGTCTCTTAAAAAAGCTTGGGAGTTCCTATTCCATAGATAGTTTGAAAAACAAAAAACATAAAATAATTATCCTCCTGTTTAGCACCATGGGCTAAGTTTACAAAGAAGGTTTCAGATGACCAAATTGCCGACAGGTCTGATAATAGGAGAATTTGGTTTAGACAGAATCACATGAAAGATGTTAGAGGACCAGCAGTGTAGATATGGAATTGGTTTGGGTGTCTAATAATAGCTTAGTATTGGTGGGTTGTGGAGTCTAATTCTGGTGGACAGGCATGAAGGTACTTTTATATTAACTCAAAGATAGTGGTGATTTATGTGTGCAAAACAGTATTTTCTCTTTTTTCATGCTAAGTTAATGCCATGTGTGATCCAGATCTCAACATTAACTAAGAGTGGCGGGCAGGGGGACGGACGACAGGACATGATAAATGGAAGATATGAGTGAAAGCCAGCATTTACCCTTCACATCAATTAGTAGCTGCAAATGTTTTTTCTCCTTTAGAAAACAAACATTTTCTGCTTAATATAGCCCAGGATATGTAAATGATGGTATTGTAAGTGTGAATGATAGTATTTACAATTTTTAACAGCTATTATGATCCTAATATTTTATTTATTTATTTATTTTTAATTTTGATTTGTCAATCGCTTACAAAATAATAGGTTTAAATACATACTGCATATAGTTATGAATACATGAAATGGGTACATATAAAAAAAAGAAAAAAAGAAAAAGAAACAATAGGACAGGAATGGTTTTATATGATTTTAAAAAAGCTTAATGATCTTCTCTGCCTCAATGAATTTGCGGTTAACTTTCTCCATAAGGAAGATTGCATCACATAACCCTGTGTATGTTTGTTTATTTATTTGTTTATTTATTTAAATTTGTCAATCACTTACAAGATAATAGGTATAAATATATACATAGTTATGAATACATGAAATAAGTACATATAAGAAAAATAAAAGAAACAATAGGACAGCGAAGGTAGGCATGTTGGTACACTTATGCACGCCCCCTACAGACCTCTTAGAAAAGGGGTGAGATCAATAGTAGATAGTCTAAGGTTAAAGTTTTTGGGGTTTGGGGAAGAAACCACAGAGTCAGGTAGAGTATTCCAGACATTGACCACTCTGTTGCTGAAGTCGTATTTCCTGCGATCAAGTTTCGTGTGGTTAACCTTGAGTTTGTGTACTCTTGTGTTGTTATGGTTGAAGCTGAAGTATTCATTGCCAGGTAAGTCATTGCAAAGTATGATTTTATATACCATAGTTGACTTCTTGTTCTGTTGAGCAAAACTGGTTATTTACACATGAAGGTGAATATACATGTCCCAGGATAATGTTGCAGGATCCAAGAATTTCAGAAATAGAACATGAAATGTCTAATGTTGATTTCTTTCCTTATTGTTATTTCAACTTCACTGCTTTCTTTTCAAGTAGCTCTACCCATTTCTTCAAGGCACTTCTTTCAACAACTCAGCAGGAGAGGGAGTGTCCTTTAATGAGAAGAGGGAAGTTGCAGGAGGATTTGACATCATCAACATGATCGTTTTTCCAAACAAGTCCATCCGGAGTGTGAAAGTTGGAAGACTAAATCCCAATGCATCTTATGGAAATGAATTTATCATTGATGAACATCAGATTGAATGGCACAGAGGTTTTAATCAGGTCGGGATCCAGTGGTGAGATACAAATAATTTAACAATCAGTTCTCTGTCCCAATGACTGGCTGGGTGGGCATGGCTGGGTGGATGTGGGTGGATGGGTGTTTGCATTATAATGCAAAATCCTCTCTTTCACCCTATCCCAGAACCCCCACCATTCCCTCACTAATCTGCTTTTCAGCTCTGTTCTCTTACATGCAAGGCAACAAAAGAGCATATGACTACCAGTTTTTACAACTACCAGTTTTTTAAAACTACCAGTTTTTTAAAAATTCAGTCAGATCTTTCAACTTCTGGGGGGGAAAGATCTTGTGAAGTTGTAAGGTCTGACTGAACTGAATAATCAGCCTCCCAGTGGATCGGTGCTGCTAGTTCATTGCTGCCTCCCAGCTGATCAGAGCATCTCCCAGTCATGTCCTTGCAACTTCCCCACCCTAAATGGCAACCCCGGTGGGCAGGGCATGGCCAACCAGTGGTGGAAACAACTAGTTTGCTGAACTATGCAAAAAATTAACAACAGATTCGGCAGAACCAGCGTGAATCCCACCACTGTAGAGACTTACATATACATTGAATGCATATAGTTTTACAGCTTCCTTAAATGGAAAAATTAAAATGCCTACAACTGTTCCATGCTGACCATGATTTTTTTAATAATTAACTATCTATCTAAATAACTAACTCAATCACTCACTCACTCACTCATTCACTCACTCTATTTTCAGTTGATGAAAAAGCTTAACAACTTGGCAACTATTTCTGCAATCTATTTTTCATTTTTTGAGCAGATTCTTCCAGTTTCTCTGTGTAATGAATATTGTCACGCTGGATATTGGAAGAGAAAATCTGAAGAGAAAAGTTTCTGCTGCTATGATTGTGTTGCATGTCCACAGGGAAAGATTTCAACCAAGATAGGTCAGTTTTGAAATCCTACAAGTTATGAAAATATCGGGCTGCAAAAAATTATTTTCTCAAAAGTTATAACCCGGTGCCTGGAAGCTGTGCGGAGTTGGATGGGGGTCAACAGGCTTTGACTCAACCAGACCAAAACCGAGTGGCTGTGGTTCTCTGCGCCCAGATACAGTCAGCTCATTCCATCGCTGACCGTGGGAGGTGAAATCTTGGCTCCCACGGAGAGGGCGTGCAATCTGGGAGTCCTCCTGGATGGGCGGCTGTCATTGGATGATCATATATCAGCCGTCACCAGAGGGGCTTTTTATCAGGTCCATAGGATCTACCAGTTGTGGCCCTTTCTGGATTGGGGTGCATTGCGCACAGTCACCTCTGCTCTCATTACCTCCCGCCTAGATTCTTGCAATGCTCTCTACATGGGGCTTCCCTTGAAGAGCATCCGGAGGCTTCAACTGGTGCAGAGTGCGGCCGCGCGGGTGATCTTGGGGGCTTCTCAGAGCTCCCATATTGCACCGCTCCTGCGTGAGCTGCACTGGCTTCCGGTGGCCTTCTGGGTGTGATTCAAGGTGCTAGTGACAATCTTTAAAGCGGTCCATGGCTTGGGATTGGGACCCGGGTACTTGCGGAACCACCTGCTGCCACCATCGGCCTCCCGCCAGCCGGTGCGCTCCCACAGGGTTGGCCTCCTCGGGATGCTGCAGGCTGGCCGATGTCAGTTGGTGGCCCCGAGGGTGTGGGCCTTCTCTGTGGGAGCACCCTCCCTTTGGAATGAGCTACCGGCGGAGATGCGAACCATTACTGACCTATGGGCCTTCTGATGAGCACTTAAGTCCCACCTTTTCCAACAGGCCGGTCTGGCGTAACGTTATGAGTAGGGTTTTTAATTTGGTTTTTATTTTTTTACGGGTTTTATTGGTCTTAGCCATGTATTTAATTAATTTTTAAACTCTTTTTTAATTTTTCTGACTGTATGTTTTTATTGTGGCCGTTCACCGCCCCAAGTCCCTTTTTGGGAGAGGGGGCGGTATACAAATCGAAATAATAAATAAATAAATAAATAAATAAATAAATAAATAAATAAATAATTTGTCATGGATATTTAAGTAAAGTGCCTGGGAAATCAGGAGATTCGGCGAGTTCAAATGAGAATAAAGATGTATTGTAAGTTTAAGCTCTCTACAAGAATCTGACCAACTAATGGTCAAGTGCCAAGAAACAATAGATAACGTGAAACTAATCAAGGAGAGATCCAACCTAGAACTAAGGACAAATTTCCTAGCAAAACAATTAACCAGTAGAATCACTTACCTCCAGAAGTTGTGGGTTCTGAGAAGAGGGCAGTTATGGAGGTTTTGGAGCACCCACAAAAGAGATTAGATAACCATTTGTCTGAAATGATATAGGTTCTCCTGCTTGAGAAAAGTGTTGGACTAGAAGACCTCTAAGGTACCTTCCAACTCTGCTATTCTGTTAATATAAGTATACAAAAAAAAACTAATCACAGAATCAATATCAATCTTCAAGCAACAGTATAAAACATTCATTGAAATATGATAAATAGGACATCAATGAGTTTCCATTTGATATTTTTTATCCAGATACAGAAGATTGTTTTAAATGTCCTGAGGATCAGTATCCAAGCAAAGTGCAAGATCGATGCCTTAACAAAACAATGAGTTTCCTGTCTTTTGAAGAACCTTTAGGAATCAGTCTGGCCTCAGCTGCTGTTTCCTTTTCCTTCATGACAATCAGCGTGCTTGGAATTTTCCTTAAGCGTAGAGATACCCCCATTGTCAAGGCCAATAACCGGGACCTCACTTACACTCTCCTTATTGCCCTCTTACTATGCTTTCTCTCTTCCTTGTTATTCCTTGGTCAGCCAGGGAAAGTAACCTGCCTTTTCCGGCAACCAGCATTCAGCATCATCTTCTCAGTTGCTGTTTCATGTGTGTTAGCTAAAACTATTACTGTGGTTGTAGCTTTCATGGCTACTAAACCTGGTTCTTCAGTGAGAAAATGGGTGGGGAAAAGATTGGCTCTTTCCATTGTCTTTTCTTGTTCTTTTCTTCAAGCAGTTCTTTGCATTATATGGCTGGCAACATCTCCTCCGTATCCTGAGTTAAATATGCAGTTCCTCATGGAAACTATGATTCTGTAATGCAATGAAGGTTCCATCTTCATGTTCTATTGTGTCCTGGGCTAGCTAGGCTTCTTGGCCATCACAAGCTTTATTGTGGCTTTTCTTGCCTGTAATTTACCTGACAGCTTTAATGAAGCAAGTTCATTACCTTCAGTATGTTGGCTTTCTGCAGTGTGTGGATCTCTTTTGTTCCAACCTATCTAAGCACCAGAGGAAAAGCCATGGTGGCTGTGGAGATCTTCTCCATCTTATCCTCCAGTGCTGGATAATTGGGATGCATCTTCTTCCCAAAATGCTTCATCACTGTGTTGAGGCCAGAACTAAATAGCAGGCACCAACTAATCAAACAAAACAATTAAATTATATTTACATTATTTTTTATGAATAAAAGAGAAGGATGTTAGCAAAGAAAAATTAAAGACTTGTCCTTTTCAATCTTGTTTTTGGGGGGGAGAGGAAAGAAGTCTGCACAGGCAGCATGCCTGTGGTGAAAAGAGAAAGAGAGAGAGAGTCTCTTGTGATTTTTTAAAAGGGAATGCACGTACTTTGTCAAACACTTTTTGGAATACTTTATGGAATACTTTGTGGAATACTTGGTGAAAAAGAGGTTTTCTTGTGTGTTTTTTTTTAAGATAGTGTTTGATCTCGTTGTATGAGGTGCAACAACCAAAGTCTCCCTCAGACACCTTTTTTTTCTTGCTCTTGAATTTCTTGTGTCTGAATCCGGTCGCTGACTGACCTGACTAAGCCAAAGTGTGAAACCCCACATCGGAAGGGGAACATGGGAAGTGGTAGTTCGAGGGTCCTGAGTGGAATGGAACTCCCCTGGGAGAGCTGTTGGAGCTTGGGAGGAGCGGCAGATGCCGACCCTAGCCGGCATGAGCTAGAAAAAGGCAAAATTTATATGTAGAGAATGGGCTTTGCTGAGGGATACAGGAAGACCAATGTGATAAATAAAGGTACTTAAAAGAGTAATATATATAAACAGGATCACATGGAATTTTTTTAAATTCTTTCTTTCTGTGTCTCTTTGTCTTCTATTCAACCACTTGGTTTGTTCCTTAAGATTTATGGCTTCCCCAATTTATTTATTGTGGGAATGATCAGTGTGTGTGTACACCTCAGAGTTTTGTTTTCCTCTCTTTGTCCTTGTTTCTGTGTGTGTGCACGCACATGTGTGTGTCTAAGTCTTTGTGTGTCCTCGAGGTAACTATTGTAACTGTTGTAACTGTTAATGCCTCTGATCCCTTCAGATATTAATTTTAAATTGTTAAGAATTAAAAACACTGAGAGAAATTGTCTTCTCCCAGTCTGGTCTGGCCAACTACACTGGATATGGAACAGAGTCAATTTTCTTTCCTCTCTGTGCTTTTAAGAAAAAAACCAAGGTTATTAGTGAATGTTTTAAGTTCATTTACAAGAAAAGTTTCATCCCTGCATTTACTGTGTGTTTAAATGATTTTACCTGTTCATCCTTTTTCCTGAAGCTTGTGAATCCAGTTTTTTCCTTTCTCATCTGTCGTGTCTCCATTTTGTTGAAACTGATCTATCTGTTTAGTAACTGCAATACTGATGTGTTATTCTTCTTCATCCTCAAACCATGCCTGCAAGCTATCTATTCCCCCTCAAAAATCTCTAATCCTTTTACATGCCTTTCCTTGTAGAATTACCAGAGAAGGGGGGAGGGGACCCTTGTTCTGTGTCTTTCAGCCCTGCCACATGTGGAAGTAGATGCTACCCCCTAGAGACATTCCATCCATTGGAGCCAGGAATTGGTTTTGGATCCAGCCTCCACTGAAAGTCATTACAGCAACCAGAGTGGACAGACCTTCCCAAGCCTAACTAACCACCCATACCACCAGGCCAAGCCTATGCCACCCAGAGACATGAAGGACCCTGAGATGGACCAGTTAAAGACTAAAAGACTCTCTTCAATCCCCAGAAGACAGTTAGAAAAATAATGGGGGGAGGGTGGAAATTCACTGTAACTTAAAATTCATTGTAATGTGAAATCCATTATAATGTTTTCCTTCTTATATCATTTATATTGTAACCAGTTTGATGTACTCTCATGCAAGGATTGTATTTGAGAGTGGCTGGCCCAGCAAGTTCTGAAAACCTTGTACTTATGTCTGGGGGAAGATTGTCCACATGTTTGTATTAACTGTATTGTAAAACTAGCTGCATTCACAGGCACATACACAGAGACACACCATTTAGAATTAGATATGTTACTCCTTTCAGCTAGCTCCACACAAAGCTGCTCCTAGCTTCATTTTAATGTGGTTTTTTTGTCTGTTTTTGTTTTGCTGCTCTGAGGCACTAAGGCCCAAGCAAAACTCCATGCTAATTCCATGGGGGAGAGGGCATCTCCCTCAGGCAATTCCTGAAGAGATAGCAGAAAAGAGATCTCCAAACCCCAAGTCCTGACTGTGACTCATGAAGGAGGCTGTCCATTGCCCAGTAAAGCAGGATATGTTGCACTGGTGGTCTCATGAGTAGAAGTCTCAGGGCTCATTGTGTGTAACCTTAAAAATACTAAATAGCCTGGATTGCACACTGGTTAACCTCAATTTGGCCTCACAAACCCTGGAATCTAAGGCTTAGGAAGGTAGTAACCATAACCTTGTAAATGGACAGCCTGTAATTTAAAGGTTGTGAAGAATGTAGAAGCTTGTGCTTCCAACCTGACTGTAAGCTCACAAAAAGTACATCAAACATCTGAAAATTATTAGGCATGAAAAATTGGATACTACTAAAAAAAAAACCCAGAAGTTTTCCCAGATTTCAGACCTTCATGGTTGAAAGCTTTTGGGAGCCACTGAAGGAATCCTTTTCTGTTGCCTCTTATTTTCAATGCCTTTCCTTTGCATCAGAAAAAAAAATTAAAAGCACCCATCAAGTCTCCCTGATCTGATCACCTTTTAATCTTTTGTGAAAACTCTCATGTGTTTTGAAAAAAAAAAAGAGGGATTGTAGGAAGTTAGCACCCACCGCTCTCCTAGAAAATTGAAATAGTCTAGGAAATATTAAAAAGGCAGAATATTTTCCCTAAAAAGAGTAGAAACTCAAGAAGCAGAAACTAACCCCAGAAGCAGAATCTCACCTCCATCTTTGTTAATGGGTGGGCCATTAAGGCCTGGGCCAGAATACTTTACATAAGAAGGAACTCCAGGTAAAGCTATGAAATTGCGAAAAGCCCTTTTAAGGGCACAATCATTCAGCAAGGCTAGACCAAGCCTGGAACTCAAGACAGCCCACAAAGTTGCCCCAACAGAGCATATAAAACCCAGCGTTCTTCAGTACCTTTTCCCTTTTCTTCTTGACCTTCTCACTTTGAAGCATGTGATCATCCTACTCTGGAGCTCCAGGCCATGTGGTCCTGTACACCATTAAACCTTCCAAGCAGCCTCCATGTTTCCAGTGTCTTTTTCCCCACTTGGAACTAAATCCAGAAGGATATTTCTTTCAACAGCTTCATTTCTGGCACCCATAAAACATTATTAAACCTTGTTTCCAAATATAGAATTTGCACACTGCCTCTTCCAATGAATTTAGCCTTCTTGGCATTTGCCAAGGATACCGTGTCTCCTGCAGCTGCATCCATCTTGTAAAACAATTTAGCTTTATTAATAATTGTTTGGCTAGCCCCACTGTCTTTAAGTCTTTGATTTCTTCCATTACTATTGCAGGCTTTTACAAACAGCAATCTGTCCAACAACCTGTCCTTGCAAAATTCTTCTGTCTTGCAAGCAGTCCTTCTTTAAATGAGTAGTGACACAACAGTTTTTGGGGTTTGGGGAAGAAACCACAGAGTCAGGTAGAATATTTCAGACATTGACCACTCTGTTGCTGAAGTCGTATTTCCTGCAATCAAGTTTGGTGCAGTTAACCTTGAGTTTGTATCTATTGTGTGCTCTTGTGCTGTTGTGGTTGAAGTTGAAGTATTCATTGACAGGTAAGTCATTGCAATGTATGATTTTATATACCATACTTAAATCAGACCAGAGATACATTATCTGGTGAGATAAGATTTAATATTCTCAAATATCAAATGAAATTTACATATGTATGTGAGTGTATACCATGAAAGAAATTTGAAGATAATGAATGTGAAAAATGAATTTTCCATTTTAGATGAGATAAAAAGCTTTTCATTTAGCAAATAGACTCAGTTCTTAATGGACTGCAGAACATTTATGTAAAACCTTTATAAATATATTACTACTGAGTCGTATATAGCATGTATGTATGTATTTGTTTATTTTTCAGTTTTATTTTGTTTTTATAATTCTGTCATCTCAAAATGTATGGGGGAAAAATAACTTTGATAGAAGTTCCTATAAATCCAGATTTCAGAGCCATAAGTAGGTCATGATGGTAAACATTCCCTTTTAGGGAGTATAAAATACTTATGTAAGTATTTCAAATTTTTATCTTTCTCATGCCAAGTTAAAAACTTAAGGACAAAAAAAAAGAAAATAAAAAGGTATTTAAACATGTCTCCTTATTAGTTGTTCCCTGTTGTTTAAATCAGGCCTCAAAACAATAATATAACACTTGGGGAAAAAGATGCAAGTGAGAAGTCCAGCACCAGAAGACAAAATGGAGAAGATCTCCACAGCCACCATGGCTTTTCCTCTGGTGCTTAGGTAGGTTGGAACAAAGGATATCCATACACTGCAGAAAGCCAGCATGCTGAATGTGATGAACTTGGCTTCATTGAAGCTGTCAGGAAGATTACGAGCCTGGAAAGCCACAATGAAGCTGGCAAGTGAAAGGAGAGCCATATAGCTCAGTACATAATAAAACATAACAATTGATCCTTCGTTGCATTGTAAAACCATTTCTCCAGGGACTGAATGCATGTCTAATTCTGGGAATGGGGGAGAGGTTGACAACCACACAATACAGATGCTTGCTTGGAACAAAGAGCAAAGAAGGACAATAGAAACAGCCAATCTTTTTCCCACCCATGTTCTCATCCGTGATCCAGGTTTGGTCGCCTTGAAAGCAAGAGAAACAAGGATGGTTTTGGCCAACACACAAGAAACGGACAATGAGAAGATGATACCAAATGCAGGCTGTCTGAGAAGACAGGTGACTTTCCCAGGTTGTCCAAGAAAGAGGAAAGGGCAGAGGAAGCAGAACAGAAGGGAGATGAGGAGGGTATAGGTGAGATCCCGATTATTGGCTTTGACAATGGGACTGTCTTTGTGCTTAATAAATGTTCCCAACACCCACATCGTGGTCAGGAAGAATAAAATAGCAACAGTGGCTAAACTGAGCCCTAAAACTTCTTTATAAAACAAGAAGTTAATTGTTTTCATGACACATCCATCTTTCTTATGGTTTGCATATTGATCATCAGGACACTGAAAGCAAGAAACAATATCTAAAAAGAAAAAAAAATATTATGTCAACACAGATTCATAAGAATTATGTTTGTTAGTTTTCATTTTTATCCATAGCCTGATATTTATGTCTGGTACAAAATATATAACATGCATTAGGAAAATATATTTGAACATCTGGTGTATGTGTTGTTGGAATTAAGTAGTACTTTGAAAACATGCAAAAGTATAGTAAATCCCAGGAAAAACTCCATCCATCTTGAACTTTGTTTTTTTTTTATGATAAACGACTGTTCCTATGAAAGTTCATGAACATCTGAAATGAATATTTTCATATTTAAAACCATATTGATTTCTGGATTACATTTCAAAATACGGTATGTAAATGAATGTTTTCACCAAGTTTCAAGTGAAAAATGAAAGATAATATGTCAAGGAAGAAATTCAAAAATATCAAGATAGTATACATGTATTTTAAGTAATAAATATATATGAAACATAATTTTCTGATACTGCAGAGAATATATGTCTCCTTTTCATCTAATATTTCTATTTTGCTTTCTTCTTTTAAAGCTTCCTTCCTTTCTATTTTGCTTTCTTCTTTTAAAGCTTCCTTTCTTGTGTTTATCCCTTAAGGAGAATGAGTGGGAAAAATTATTTGGAATAGGGAATAATTTATTTATATTGTTCTTAACATCTATAATATTTTGCATTATTGCTACAATAAATGCTTAGTTTCCCTGATATTCCAAGAAACATTTATTTCTAGATTTTTTTAAAAAAAATATGATTTCATTTTGATATTTTCAGAGTGTTCTTATTTGGCTGGGCACATTGTATGTTTCTGGATATATGTGTATGTATGTATGTATGTATGCATGCATGTATGTATGTATGTATGTATATATTTGTTTTTGAAGATTTTCACAGGAATGCAGGTCTTGGCATGTTCGGTCTTTTCCCGTGTAAGGTTGAGAGTATCTTAGCAATGTTTCGACGAGGTCCCACTCGCCATCTTCCGGCTGGTGCTTTCAGCTTCGTGCTTGTGTGAGCAAAGCATGATTAGAGCTGCCATCTCCCTATATATACTAGTGGGGAGATTGGCTGTGTTGTCATTTCTTGATTGGTTGACGTAGTTGATGTTTGCAGATTGGCTGGCTTTTTCTTAACAATATGTGTGGCTGAGGTATTGGCTGTGTGTCTATCAGCCTCCTGTGTTGTAACGACCTGGATAATGAGTAATTTGACAACCTGGATCTTGTGCTGTAATCTCCTGGGTTGTAATGACTTGGGTAATACAACACAGCCAGGAGATTACAGCACAAGATCCAGGATGTCACAACAATAGAATTCAAAAGGTCATCACACAGCCCATTACCCAGGTCATTACAACAGAGCCAGCACAGCCAACCTCCCACCAGTATATATAGGGAGATGGCAGCTCCAATCACGCTTTGCTCACACAAGCATGAAGCCGAAAGCACTAGCCTGAAGATGGCGAGTGGGACCTCGATGAAACGTCACCGAGATACTCTCAATCTATATATTTATACACATACATAATACATATATACATACACAAACACATATATACACACCCAAACATGTGTATGCATGTATCCATCAGTTCTGAATCCCTTCTTCCTTCCTGCTTGCCCTTTCAGTCATTATAATAGCAATAGCACTTAGACTTATATACCACTTCACAGTGCTTTACAGGCCTCAACAAATGGTTTATAGAGTCCGTATATTCCCCTCAATAATCTGGGTGCTCATTTTCCTGCTGACCTTGGAAGGAAGGAAGGCTGAGTCAAGCTTGATCAGGTTAGGATCAAACTCCTGGAAGTGAGCAGTGTCAGCCTGCAATACTGCATTCTAAATATTGTGCCACAATTGCTACATAATATATAGTATGCAGGTATTTTAATTTTATAATCATTTTGTTTCTTATATTTTGTCTGTACTTTAAAAAACAAGTTCTGAAATAATCACATTTTTTGCTCCCTGTGTGCTGTCTTCATTGTTATTGTTTTTTAAATCACTATCTGAATGCTTGCTTGATTATGAAGCCTAACCCATTCCTGGACATTTTATTTAATTAATTAAAAATTGCTTTAATCATTGTTATGTTGTCGTTATCATCATCACTTGAAAATTCCATGGTTGCGACCTATCCTTTTTAATCTAATGAATTTAATTGCATTTCCCCAATTAATTTCTGAATAAAATCTCATGAATGCACAACCAGAAAATTTAATTAGCTGATTTAATTTAATTTAATTAGTTGATTTAATCAGCACCACAAACCGTATAACAACAAATCAGAGGATTTTGTCAACTTACCCATCTCTTTGGAGATTTTATCCTCTGGACATGGAACACAATCATAACAGCAGAATTTTTTCCCTTCATTCTTCCTTTTTTGATAACCAGGGTGACAATACTCATTGCACAGAGAAATGGGAAGCACCTAGTTATCAATATTAAAATGTTGGCAATAGATTTATTGTTTTGAAGAAAAAGAATTTCATGAATGAAGACCAATATACATGTTCCAGGATGATGTTGCAGTATCTAATCTGGATCGGCCACCAGGGTTTTGAGATCCAATCTCAGCCTTGGAAGCCATATGTTACTTTGAAGCTTCGAGGCTGCCACATTTTTGTGCCTGAGAATTTGGGAGTGGGGTGTTTCATAGAGAAGAGGAAAATTAAACTCAACAACATTTTTTTCAAAAGTCAAGGACAAGCCACCCTGCACTCCAAAGGAATGTCTGGAGGAATATCTCTAGTTGGAACAATGGTTGATTGAACCATGTGATAGTGGGTGCAGGGGATGGGTTTTGATTTTCAATGGAATGATTATGGGCGCCCCCAAGGACACCCACATAACACCACTTCTCCGCAGACTGCACTGGCTTCCTGTGGCCTTCCGGATTCGATTCAAGGTGGTACTATTAGTATTTAAAGTGCTCCATGGCTCGGGACCTGGCTACTTACAGGACCGCCTTCTGCCACAAACAATCTCCCGCCGCCCAGTACGCTCCCACAGGGTCGCCCTGCTTGGGATACCGCCACCTGATCGTTGTCGGCTGGCGACCCCAAGATTACGTGCTTTCTCTGTGGGAGCCCCCTCCCTTTGGAACTATCTCCCCCCGGAGATACGAGACACATCGGACATCCTAACCTTCCGGCGTGCAGTCAAGACCTTACTTTTTAAGCAGGCCGGCCTAGCCAATTAAAGGTTTTCTGAGATTTTTAAATTTTAGATTCAAATAAGACTTTTAATTCTATTTGATGGGACTCAATCATTTACTTACTTATTTTACTCATTTATCCTATTTTCATCTATCTATATTCAATTCTGAGTTAATTACTGTTACTGTTGACTGTATCTTTATATGTTTAGACTGTACACCGCCCCGAGTCCCTTTTGGGAGAGGGAGCGGTATAAAAATACGATAAATAAATAAATAAATAAATAAATTGGGAAGGGAAAACCTGGAACTTTTAGATTTGGGTTTTCCCAGATGTGCCAATATGACTTCTTCAATAAATTCTTACTTCGATAAATTTTGTTTCTGAGTGCTGAATGAAATTGGGCATTTTATTGGAATGCTGACACCCAGATGGAATCCTGCAAAAATAATTTCTTACACTGAAAATGAAATGCTCTCTTACATTGAAAAGAAAACCCCCATTTGAGACTGTACATGGAGTCCTCAGCTTACAATAGTTCATTCAGTTACCATTTGAAGTTACAATGGCACTGAAAAAGATCACTTATAACTGTTTTCATGCTTACAACTATTGCAACATTCCCATGGTCAGTTGGTCAAAATTCACCCACTTAACAAATGGCACATATTTATGATTGTTGCAGTGTCCTGGAGTCATGTGATCTCAGTTTGTGATTTTTCTGACAAGCAAAGTCAAAGGGGAAGCCAGATTCACTTAACAACTGCAGTGATTCTCTTAACAACTGTGGCAAGAAAGGTCATAAAATGGAGCAAAACTTACTTAACAAATGTCTCACCTAGCAACAGAAATTTTGGGCTCATTTGTGGTCCTTGACTGGACTAATCATATCAAAAGTCAAGAAATAAATTGAATTTGAAAATAGGTACATTTTCAATTGCCTCTCCAATGTGAATTTGTGAATGCAGATGATCTGGATTTCCAGGTTTTTTTTCAATGTGCTTCACCTGAGAATTTCAACATGTGATGTATTACTAATTCAAATCATCCATTTGACAGAAGGATTGATTCAATTAAATTGAAATCTTTGAAATCACATATCTGATGAAGCTTCACTTCAAATAATGAAATCTGGACATTTAAAGGAATGTTTTATTTGTTCTTCCTCATTTTCATTTCAATATATGATGGAGGTCTAGTAAATATAGTATACAATATCAGATATTGGTAGCTTTTAACAAAGTCCAAAAGCACCTGAATGTAAAACAGGAAGCCCTGGATGGAAACTAATCAAGGAGAAAATATTAAATTCATATTTTTTTTTCAAAACAATTTTTTAAAATATTTTGTCTAATTTTGTCTGGTATTTATAAAATTTATTTTTTGAGGTCTGTATTTTAAATTTCTGAATAAAATTAAAAAAAAAATAAGAAAAGGAGAGGACCAACCTAGAAAATAAGAAGACATTTCCTGATAGTTAGAACAATTAACCAGTGGAACAATTTGCCTTCAGAAGTTGTGGATGCTCCACAGTGGTGGGATTCAATTGTTTTTACTACGGGTTCTGTGGGCGTGGCTTGGTGGGCATGGCAGGGGAAGGATACTGTAAAATCACCAGTCAGAGGTAGTATTTGTCAGTTCTCCAAACTACTCAAAATTTCCGCTACTGATTCTCCAGAACTGGTCAGAACCTACTGATGTTCTATCACTGGAGGTCTTTAAGAAAGGATTGGACAACTGTTTATCTGAAATGGTATAAGGTCTCCTACTCTAGCAGGACTAGACAACTTCCAAAGTCCTTCCAACTCTGTTATGTCATTTCTTAATCCTGTTAATTCTTCATGAATTGCCCAGAAGGATAAAAGTAGATATGAACCCATCTGAGAAATGGTCGTACAAACATTCCTTGAAACAATACCTGGTTAAATGATCTATGCCAGATTATCATGTCTTCACTTATGTCTAATTCCTTTCCACTCAGAACATCTGGATCCACTTTTCCAATTTTTCGTCTCTGGAAGGTGGAATTGGGAAAGGTGACTATGTTGATGATATCAAATATGCCTTCCATCTTCTTTTGATCATAAAAAATCAAGGCTTCTCCAAGCGAATTATTGAATGTCTTGCCTTTAAGAAATTGGTGGAGCTATATTATTGGATTTAAAAAAACAAACAAAAAAAATGAAGAATAGAAAAGTATGAGTAATTTAATCTTAGAAGTAATATACCTTTCAGGGAGACACTCTGACAAAAATAGGTGTATGTGTGATATATAGTAAATAGGAAGATTGTTATTAAGGTAGAATGAAGTTGGCTAGCTCAAATTATTAACCAAAGGGGCAATTTTGAATTAATAGAATAAGGATTGATAAAGTTGCAAATGTGACAGAAGAAGGTAATATGGGAAATGAACATAGAAATGAGACAAGAATTTTAGATAACATTGTAAAATAAGATATGAAAATATCTTAAGGAAAATGGAACAAGCTATAATATGAACTGAAATTGCATAAAATAAGCTTAATATTTAATATTAACAAGGATAATGTGATATGGAATTGAATACATAATATGAATAGGTAACTATGGTCATGCTTGTATTGAGATGCGAAACCTGGAACCATACTGCTTGCCAAATGAGAATTTGTATTTAAAAATAATAATAATAAAAAAGTGAAGAAGAAATTGAATAATGGAAATACTAGGTATGTTTAAATGATACGGTGGTTGGCATTAGGAGAGAGTATTGAAATGTTGAAAATAAGCAATGAAGGAT
Organism: Bungarus multicinctus; assembly: GCA_023653725.1. NCBI lineage: Eukaryota > Metazoa > Chordata > Lepidosauria > Squamata > Elapidae > Bungarus > Bungarus multicinctus. Next base: position 141,230,529 of record CM042840.1, on the reverse strand, counting down.
TATGATTCAATGTGAATTTGTGTATTAAGAGACATGACTGGTATTATTAATCTTGCTTATAAAATGTATGATATATTGATGTCACACAGTTTATGTATTGTTCTATTTGTAGATTGAAATAAAAAAATTTGATTACCAAAAAAAGGGAGACACTCTGAAAACATAGAAAGTTTGATAAGGACTGAAGAATAGCTGGGTGTTTGCAGCATGACTACTATTGTGAGACAACCCTGGAGCAAAACGTAGCACACAGAGGCTTTGTCTTTTAACAGTGGTTTATATACAAGATAGCGATATACATATATACACGTGAGTATATGGCAAGTAATCAATCTTCTTTACTCTGCACGTAGAACTACAATAGAGACAGAATACAAGGAGAGAGAGATATGCCCTCTCATGGCCACTTTTATATAGACAGCTATTTAAAGTGGCAATACCTTTGCAGACCCATCCTCAGTCTTAAAACGGCAATAACTCTGCAGACATCCTCATTGCACGAGCATTTACAGCAGCCTTACAGCGGCTGATCAGTTATTAAATAAATACCTTAACAGTTGCCAAATAAGATTACTCTATTTTTATTTTTCTTACATTTATCCATGTATTCATAACTATGCTTTACTTACACCTATTATCTTGTAAGCAATTGACAAATAAATAAATAAATTAAATTAAATTAAATTATCCTCAATAAAAGGTAATATGTCTAAAATGCTGCATTATTTTGGTTCTTTTGAGCCATCCTTGCATCCTAAAGATGTTCAGGGAATGAAACAGAAGACATATCAAAATGATGGAAATAAAAGTGTACATCTAAATATTATCAAAGGACAGGTGTCCATTTTAACAACAGCTTCTTCCTTGTTGGAATCACATAACCTAACTTTGAACTTTACCTTTATAGTATACCTTTATAATATAAAGGACTTGTAGCACACAATTCACCTGCCATAGTTGTACATCTTCATATTCTGATAATTGGCGCCTCACCAAATTCCTGTGGTTAGATTGAAGTAAGGGGAGAGCACATAAAGCTTGAGCCAATACATAGACAGCATTATAGATACTATAGCTGTGCCCAGTCAATTGCACCTCGAAAAGTGCCCCAGGAATGTTCTCCAGCCTCTCTTCTCCAGTACAAGTATCATCATCCAGAAGGGTCACAGGAGGAGATGGCAATGAACAATCAAATACTTGTTCCCAGAAAAGTGTGAAAAAGCCATCTTGTTGAATCCAAGGTGGTTTCATGAGCTTCAGAAATTCCTTGAACCCTGGGATTTCTCTGGAATGAATGGTAAAAAAAATGGCTCCATCAAAGAACTGTCGATCCCATTTTCTTTGCATTCCTGTTAATACGTAATCCATCTGGGCAGTCATGATCCACACTTTTCCCAAAGGACTCTGCCCAAGTCCGGGATCAATCCAAAAAATGATACTTGTTAACCATATAATTGACAAAGATTCTCCACAGATGATAAAGGTATTGATCTTTTCAGTAGTTATTTGGTCGTAAATATGTCTGCCTTTCTCAAGCATCTCAAATAATTTATCCCAGTAAGTTAAAAAAGGAATTCTTTGTGTACAAGCAGAGCAAATTCCATGCTGGGAAAAGAGGGACTCCATGGTCTGCAGAAAATAATCTCCGTGCCTATTATCAATGGCAAGGAGCCCAACCCATCTCCACCCAAAATGTTGAAGCAATTGGATAATCCCAATATATTGGGTAGACTCATTTGGGACCATGGAGTAATAAAAGGGAATCTCAGCACAGTGAATATCCTGGGGGGTAAAGGAACCATATGTGAGCTAAAAGAAAATATACACATATTATAATATCAGTATCAACATCGATATTTTTTTTCCTATTTGTGAAAGATAATCTTTATTGTCATTTTTTTTTTCCTGTGGGCACACTGGCACATGTTAAAAATGAAATTCTGTTGCCTGCTCTCAAAAGTGTATACATACATAACAGACATATAGACATGCTATATTCATAGATATGTATATAGCAATAGCACTTAGACTTATATACTGCTTGACAGTGCTTTGCAACCTTCCTAACCAGTTTACAATGTCAGCATATTGCCCTCAACAGTTTGGATCCTCATTTTACCCACCTTGGAAGAATGGAAGGCTGAGTCAACCTTGAGCCTGGTGAGTTTTGAACTGTCAAATTGCAGGGAGCTGGCCGTCAGCACAAGTAGCCTGCAGTACTGCATTCTCACCATATACTCTAGCATATAAATCCATATAAATATTAACCACAGTCCATCTTGAATACATAGCAGAAAGAGGACCCTTGAGAGTTCAGAATGTTGATATTATATGGAACAAAATTGTGACTAAATCTGGATCTTCTGCTTCAGATGCTATGAAGCCTCCTTCCAGATAGTAACAAGGAAACAGGTTATGAAGGGGATGTCTAGCATCCCACACAATCCTGCAGACTCTGCTCAGGCATTACTTATATGCCCTGTCCTGGATAGAAGGCAGTGAACTTCCAATAATCTTTTCTGCCAACCTCACCACTCTACGCACAGCCTTCCTGTCTGAAGGAGTAATGTTTCCAAATGAGACTGTAATACAATATGACAGGATGCTCTCGATTGTCCCTCTATAGAAAGAGGTAAGGACAGGGGGAGGAAAGTGTCATGCGACACTGAAAATGCAGGCGGTGCTGTGCCCGTTTCATCAGTGTCTTGCCGTTGAGCAACCAAATATGAAACTAATATAAATAATATAATATAAATTGTTCCAACTTCTACCCTCAAAATGGAACTATAGGGCACTGCAAATCAGAGCATCTAGACATAAGGACAATTTTTTCCCGAATGCCATCACTCTGTTAAACTAACTCCCACAACACTGTCAAATTACTTAGTAAGACTGTATTACTATTATGCTTCTCATCCTTCCTATTACCTATCTCTTCCCACTTATGACTATAACCATGTTACTTGTATCTTTACAATTTATATTGTTTTATTTATTTTCCTAGTATGTTTTGATTGTGTATTAGCAAACTATGTATGATTTGATTGCTTACAGTAACTATGACTATCACTAAGTATTGTACCTTATGATTCTTGATGAATGTATTTTATTTTTTTCTTATGTACACTGAGAGTATATGCATCAAAGACAAATTCTATGTGTGTCCAATCACACTTGGCTAATAAAGAATTCTATTCTATGTTGGTCAACAGATTTGATCAGATTGTTGAGCTATGTGGGCATCATTTAGAGACAATCAGTTTTTGATAACCTTGGTTGAGAAAAAGAAAGGAGGAGAAACTTTTCATGTTTCTATTCTCAAAGATCTTACCTGTGGAATCTTGTAAAACTGTAAAAGGTCAGCGATATAGGAGGAAGTTTCAAAGCTGAGCCCCCCAATGATAGAAATGAGATTTTTCCTGGTGTCACACTTGTAGTTGGGGACAAATTTCTGTGACCTGAACAGGAGATCCAGAGTGGTCCGATAAGTCATCATTGCATTGTGGTAGCTGTCATGGATATGGAAGCCAAGAGTAATGTTGGACAAGATTTTTGGATTCTCATTGATTTCCTTCACAGCAAAGACCAAGGCAAGGACATGCTGGTAGAATTTTGTTAGAACCCTGAAAATAGGATAATTTATGTGTTATCATTAAATACTTCTAAGTTATTGTTCTGAAACCTGACAAAAGTCCTTCACTACATATCCATGTGGATATGTAATGGCTGATCCATTTCTACTCCTAGTCTATTCAATAAATCTACCATAATAGAAGAAGCACTTAGATTTATGTACCACTTCATAGTGCTGTACAGCCCACTCTAAGCAATTTACAGAGTCAGCATACTTCCCCCAACAATCTGGGTCCTCATTTTACCAACCTCAGAAGGATGGAAGGTTGAGTCAACTTTGAGTTGGTCAGGATTGAAGTGTTGGCAGTGGGCAGAGTTAACTTGCAGGACTGCATTCTAACCACTGTCCAACTCTTAAGTACTTCTTGTGATTTCTAGATTTGAAGAATGTGTCAAAGTGTAGCTGATTTTCCCCACACCAAATGTTCCCCTAATGCACATTCCCCTGATTTACTACTAATCTAGAGGTTTAAGCAAATGTGAGAAAACGTAGATATTTTTGGCAAGTTCTTTTTTGTAAGTCAATATTTTTGGTGCCAGTCAAAATAATTGGAATTCTAATTATGCATTATACCTGGAAGGAAAAAGTGCCTGTTATAACTTATTAGTCAATCTTTGTGGATCACTGCATGTTCTTCATGCATAAAACAAAACTAAAGAAACTGACTTCTGATACAGATTTGAGTCAACCAAACCGAATGTGTGACAAAGCCACTGATTCCATAAAGAAGAAAATGCAGGGTTATGGTTTTCCATGAAGAAAACCCATGCTAGTGCTCAACAATCTGGTTTAATGGCTTCTCAATGAAAGGAAACCACACTGAACGAAATAAGAAAGCTAGGAATGAGAAGACATCTGAACAGAAGGATAAAGAATAATGTTGTGTTAGAGATGAAAATCAGCAATCTGAACAAAAGATACAATTGTGTGATTCAACTGCATTTTCTTTAATATAACCCTCCCTTGTCTACGGTCCTGTTTCTGTTCAAGCATCCGTAAAGTTCACAAACATTTCATTTTGTGTTCTTATAAATATTGATAACTGAATAGATACTCTTATCCAAAGTTTTACACAGTTCCTAACTAATAAAAATGTTCTTTGGTTTTGAAAAAGTAAAATAGCTCTGCTATTGTCATGCTATTGAAGGGATTGTAGCATAAACAGAGTGCATATACAGTGTGTGTCTGACCCAATTTTTGATTTCCTTGCTGAGCTGGGAGATGAGTCAACTGCAGAGATAAAAACTTCTAGGGGAACTGCCAACCTTAGTCTAGCAAAGTAATTGCTTGAGAAATGCAAAATGCATCTATCTGCTTGTAACTAACTTAGAATGTATTCTTTCCAGTAACTTAAAATGTGAGAAACGAAGCTTTGAGCTAAAATGTATTTCTTTCTAATCCATCTAAGTAAGGTTCCTTTGTTTGCAGAAGCACTGAAAAAATTTCATGAACTTTGCTTGATATGAAATAATGTTTCCATAGCAATGATGGTGTTTGCTAGCTGTGTAATCTATAAAAGTTCAAAAACGTTTTTGCGCGTGCCTGCTTTTCTTTCTCTCTGCCTTGCTGTTTAGGGTGGGAGACTGAAAGGTCATCCAGTTTTTGCTTTCTGATCAGAAAATAAAGCTGATTATCAGTAGCCTCATGTTCAGAGTTTTATTGGATTTATTAGATTCTGAGCTGCACTCGAAAAACCTTACATTTTTCCTGGCACCCAACAGTGGGGCATTATAGCTTGAAGGCGACTCCCATTGAGTCCCATGAGCTGTCGTCATTTTTGGACAGATGGAGAGCCTTCTTGTTATCTGCAGGAGGAAACGGGACCTGGAGGATCTCAATGTCAAGAGCGCTCCCAGGGCCCTTGCCCCTGGTGACTTCGTGACCCCCGAGGATGGAGGACTCCACTGTGAGATGACCAGAACACCCTGGCTAAATCGAGGCACTGAAGGTTTAGAAAGGAGTGGGAGAGAAGGGAGGCCAGCTTTGTGATAGTGAGTATAATTTCATTAGGGGGAAGGTGGGGAGTGTTGCATGAATGGAAGAATGAGACAGCGAAATTCCTGATAGAGGTTTGCTCTGACATGAGTGGGGAGGAATGATCTGTGTTTTTGTTATTCCGTGAGGGAAAGGGACGTTGACTTCTGAAGTGACAGACAAAGTGTGCTTCTTGAATATTCTGTGGGAAGAGGGTCCCAGTCTGATGTACAAGGAGGGGATGTAGCTAGCCCAGATTCCGAAGGAAAGGAACTGAGAAACTCCTTAAGGACAATGGGAAATAGGCAAAGTAAAGATATAGGAATTGTTGGACTGGCCACCTTGAGGAAAATGTGCACTCCTTTAGAATGTGTTTTTTAGCTTTTCAATGCTGAAAAGCATTGAAACCCCAGTGACTTTTAAGATAAGTTTTAATAAAAGCAAGCTCCAAACCTTTTGCAACATCATCTGGCCCACATACAATCTTGGTCCACAATCTCTGCCATGGCCAAAAGAAGGCTCCATGAATATAGAAGAGATCAAAGCCTTAACTGACTATCTCAATGCCCAAGGAAAATTAGAGGAAGAACTATATGCGGGTTTCTTCCTTAATTTGGTACTAAGACAAGACATCTTGAAACAATTTATCTTGAATCCACCAGACATTGGCCATCAAAAGTCTGTCCTGTTCGGAAGGGGGTGGAAGAAGAAAAATCTGTGCTGGAAGAGATTTTAGAAGATCAAACAGAGGAAGAATTTCCACCTCCCTATAATCCAGAAATAAACAATCCTCCTGTTCCAGCAGCATTATTTCCAGTCTCTCCACCACTTTCCCCCTCTCTTCCTCAGTCCAATGAGGAAGCAACAGACCCAAATAAAAAGGGAGGGGAATTGTTAAGTCCTTCTCACACTAGAGGAGGAATACTTTATGGAGGACTTGAAGGGTCATTTACAGCCCTGCTGATGGCCCCTTTAAGAGAATTAGTGATGGGAAATCACCTTGCATATGTTCATTCACCATTCCATTCACCACAAGTGATCTGTTTAATTGGCAAAGGGGAATGCCACCATATAGAGAAGCCCCTCAATCATATGTAGAACTGATTTAAAAAATTGTGGCAACTCACAGACCAACTATGCCTAATCTGCATACTTTGCTTACTGCCTTCTTGGGCCCAGAAGACAAGCAGCAAGTTTTAGAGGCTGCAGAAAACATTATAAAGCCAAAAGGGCAACCATTAACAATCCTCCATTAGGACGATGGCCTCAGGTTGCAGATTTATTGTCCCCAACCTTTGAAATTAATGCCAATGACTAATAATTAATGCCATGGAAGTTCTGAGGGAAGCTCAGGAAGCCATTATTCAGAGTCTCAGGAAAGGAGTACCCAAAACTGTAAATTTTCATTGGGTACACTAAATTATGCAAGAGCCAAAAGAAAGCCCCACTGAATCCATTTGAAACATGGCTTTCGACATTTTACAAACCTAGACCCAGATGCCCCACAGAATGAAGTAATTCTGAAATTGATCTTTATGTGACAAAGTATCTCTGATATCAGAAAGAAACTTCAAAAATTAGATGCCTAACTACCCAAAATCTGGAACTCCTGATTTAGACAGCTTTCACAGTCTATTGCCAACGAGAGGAAAGAGAAGAAGAAAAGGAAGATAGAAAGATGAAGAAGCAGGCCACCCTTCAAGCAGTGGCATTACAGTCACAACCTAAGAGAGGATATGCAAACCAGGGGTGGGTTTCTATCGGTTCTGTCCACCTCTGTAGAACGGTAGCTCTGAAGAGCAGCAGACATAGAGCTGGTTCTATGTCTGCTGATGTTTTTGTCCACATGCCCACCCGGGCGGGCTCTTACCCCTGATTTTTTCAACTTCAGCTGCGTGTGAGGCACAGCTGCAGTCAAAAAAGCAGGAAAAGAAGGCTTTTTGAAAGGCTTCTTCTCTGCACACAGCATGCTGATGACGATGCAGTGTGCAGAGAAGCATATCATAAATCACCAAACCTTGTAAATGACCAAACTGGTAGTTAACCCTGTAGGATCCCACCCAATCCAAACCAACATTTTGGGGGTTTGAAGAAAAACCAATGTGCCCTATGCAAAAAGATAGGACATTAGAGGAATGAGTGTCCATTAAATCATCAAAATCCTCAGCCCAATAGATGATTCTAACAGCAACGGCCTCGATCTCAGCCATTCCCAAACCTTCCCCAGAGGCAGATGTCAGCAAGACAGGAAGAACTATAATGATGGAACTCCAGAGGATTATTTTCTACCTCTGAACCTTTAGTGGAGCTACAAGTGGGGGAAAAATTTCAATCTTTCCTTGTAGATACTGAGGCAACTTACAGCATTCTCAATGACCCTACTGTGCCATGCCTAGCCACTCAAAGTACCCCCATAGTAGGTGTTACAGGGAGAATGGAAACTGCCAAACAAAGTGGATGCTTTGAAGTTAAAGGAATCCAAGGTCCCAATGTGACCCATTCATTTCTCATTCTGCCTCAATGCCCAATTAACGTATTAGGAAGGGATCTATTAGGAAAACTTAGAGCTATCCTTAGGTGCTCTCCAGAGGGAGTACAGCTAATTTTTTCCCCTGATCAAGCATATTTGTGTTTTCTGAGTCTGCAAACTTCAAGTCAGGCTCTTACCTTAACCCTTCTGTGTGGTACCAGGGAACGCCTGCATATGCTAAATTTGCTGTCCCTCATTTAGTAAAACTGAAACATGATGCAGTCCCCATCTCAATAAAGCAGTATCCAATGAAAAGGGAGGTTCGCATTGGCATAAAATAACACATTCAAACCTTTTTGAATTTTGGCATTCTTAGAGAGACTCAGTCTCCATGGTCTATTCCAATTTTTCCAGTCCCAAAACCTGACGGGACCTGGAGGGCAGTCTAGGATTTGAGGGAGACCAATTACAGGATTCAGATGTTACATCCTGTCATAGCCAACCCTTACACCCCTTTGACCACCTTATCACACTGCCAGGTGTGGTACACCATAATAGATATAAAAGATGCCTTTTTCTGTATCCCCTTGGCCATAGAGTGCCAAGATTATTTTGTCTTTGAATGGTCTGATCCAGATAATGGACACTGCTGCCAGTTGACATGGACTAGATTACCCCAAGGATATAAAAACAGCCCTACAGCCTTTGCTGCTGCCCTTTCTGCAGATTTAAAAAACTTTGATACGTCATCCACAATGCTTTTACAATATGTAGATGATTTGTTATTGGCAGTTGAAAATGAACAACAGTTAGAAGAAAAATCAATTGAGTTACTGAATCATCTGGCTAAAAAGGGATACACAGTGTCCCAAAAGAAAATCCAATGGCCTAAGCTAGCAAACTGTAAACTATTTAGGTTATGTGCTGGACAAAGGAACTCGACGTTTACATGAAAGTAGACTCCAAACACTGATGGCCTTGCAATGCCAACCAATGTGAAAAAACCTAGGTCTTTCTTGGGTATTACAGGATATGCCAGACTTTCCCCCTCCATTCTGTAGTAGCCAAACCATTGTACCAACTGACCCAAAATATATGGCTTGGGAATGGACAGGGGAACACACCCAAGCCTGGAAGACCTTAAGGGAAAGTCTAGTGAAAGCAGCTTGTCTATCTCTACCAGATCAGTCACAAGGATTTGATTTGTACCTCAAAGAACAAAAAGGCTGTGCTGTGGGAGTCTTGCTACAAAAAATGGGTCCAGAACGGGCCCCAGTGACTACTTGTCAAAAGGCCTGAATAATGTTGTTAAAGGATGGCCTGCATGCTTAAAAGCAGTAGCAGCTACAGCTGTCCTAATTGCAGAATTGCAGAAGATTATTCTTGGAGCTCCTCTCCATATTTTCACACCCCATGCAGTTCAGACTCTGTTAGAACAAAAGCTTCCTGCTTGGGCAACATCCAATAGGATTTCACAATATGTGAGTACTATACTAGAGCAAGAAAACGTTCAGTTATCCAGATGCCAACTTTTAAACCTTGCTACTCTTTTACCATGACACGAAGAAGACACAGCCCATGATTGCTTAGATGTGTTAGAGTACATCACAGGGTCCAGATGTGATTTAAAGACTGAGCCATTGATGGATGGTAATCTGGCACTCTGGACTGATGGTTCTTCCTTTATGAAAAATGGAAAAAGATATACAGGATTAGCAGTAGTGACAGAACATGTACCATTGCTTCAAAAGCATCTTCCTTCACATGTCTGCGCAAGCAGCTGAACTAATGGCTCTCATAGAAGCATGCTATTTAGCTGAAGACCAGCAAGTAACTATATATACTGATAGCCGATATGCCTTTTTAGCTGCACATACCCATGTCACCTTGTGGAAAATTTGAGGCTATGTAGGAGCTGATGGAAAATGTTTAAAGATGAAACCCCTTCTGGAAGATTTGATGGAAGCTATTCAACTACCTAAAGCCATTGAAATCGTCCATTACCATGGACATCAAACTGACTCTGGTCTAGTCTCTAGGGTCAATAAGGCAGCGGACTATTGGGCTAAACAGGCTGCCATGGGCCCAGAGTCCACAATCTGTGCAGTTGCATTAATTCCAGAAGAACCTATTGATTACTTTCCTCCTTTGTATAATGGTAGAGACAAGTTAGAAACAAATGGTAAGTGGAAATGTGGCTGGTGGATAGTAAGGGACAAAATACAACTGCCTAGGCAGCTAGCTTGGCCAATAGTGAGATGTGTCCACCAGGCCTCTCATCTAGGTTCAAAAGTAATGAAGAGATGGTTAGACAAGAGATACAGGATTGATAATGTGAGAAGGTTGTGTAAGGTAGTAATGGATCAATGTGAGATATGCCAGAATAACCACATAGGAGGAGCCAAAATCAGGACATATCAGAACATCATGCTATCCAGGAGAAGCATGGCAAGTTTATTTCACAGAAATGCCGAAGAAAGGAGCTAAGAACAACCTGTTGGTCTTAATCAATAGGTTCACTGGATGGCCAGAAGCCATCCCCACAGCCACACAAACAGCTAAAGAAATTGTCAAAATCATGATAGAAGTAACCATCCCTAGATTTGGAGTACCAAAGAGTATAGAATCTGACAATGGCAGACATTTTACATCCCAGGTAGTTCAGGGAGTGAGTAAATACTTAGGAATTAACTGGCACTTCATTCATCTTACAGACCCCAAGCTTCGGCTTTAACCAGAATTAGGGCATTACCTCGAGGACAGTGGAAACTGTCACCCTTTGAGATGCTCTATGGTAGACCTTTCTCATCCCAGTCAATATCAAGGGATGAAGGAGAGATAAATGTAACACAATATTCGCAGAAACTGGCCCAGATTCTTTCCAACAGGTGCAAGAAGCATTGCCACCAGTAACAACAGCACCACTGTGTGTCCAACCTGGAGAGTGGGTTCGAGTAAAGGAACTCTTCCCGAGTGTGCAAGTGGTCCAACCCTCAGCAGGTTCTTCTCAGCACACTCATGGTGACTAAAGTTGAAGGCATCAAAGCTTGGGTCCATGTTTCTAGAATAAAGAAGATTCCTCCACCCCAGTGGGAGTGTCAACCCATCACTGATCTGAAGCTACATTTGCAAGGAACCCCAGGTTTACCTGTAGATCTTTTTGATGACCTGGAATCTTGATTACCTGCTGTTTGCTTTTATAGCAATTTGCTTTTAGCTTTGCATTATTGCTGCTTGATAAAATTGCTGCATCTCAAGAAGAAAAGCTGTGTGTGTGTGTGATTAAAGCCACAGTGAACTTCACTACACTAAGTGCTCAACTATTTGACGTGTCCATTGCCTCCTCTGGCTCGTGTTATTCCTTGGGAGGCATTGTCAACTCTATTTGTTATTGAGGATTCTATTTCTCACGACATCTTGTCATCAGAAGAATGTGACAACAATGACTACAAACTATTGCTCCAGCTCTTTTCACCTCAAAAGGATTTTGATAATATTACCCTTTGTTTGATACCTGTGATAAGATCAGTTGTTACTAGCACAATTTCTGAAATAACAGTTGTGGCTCTGGGAAGACCTGCCAAGCCTGCCAAGGTTCTTACTTTGACACCAGTACCCCAGCAATATTCACCATTGTTTCAGCAATAGGAAGCATCCTATTGCCATAAAAAGGGAGGATATGAAGGGATTGGAGCATAAACAGAGTGCATATACAGTGTGTGTCTTTGATTTCCTTGCTGAGCTGGGAGATGAACCAACTGCAGAGATAAAAACTTCTAGGGGAACTGCCAACCTTAGCCTAGCAAAGTAACTGCTTGAGAGATGCAAAATGCATCTATCTGCTTGTAACTAACTTAGAATGTATTCTTTCCAGTAACTTAAAATGTGAGAAACGAAGCTTTGAGCTAAAATATATTTCTTTCTAATCCATTTAAGTAAGGTTCCTTTGTTTGCAGAAGCACTGAAAAAATTTCATGAACTTTGCTTGATATGAAATAATGTTTCCATAGCAATGATGGTGTTTGCTAGCTGTGTAATCTATAAAAGTTCAAAAAAGTTTTTGCGCGTACCTGCTTTTCTTTCTCTCTGCCTTGCTGTTTAGGGTGGGAGACTGAAAGGTCATCCAGTTTTTGCTTTCTGATCAGAAAATAAAGCTGATTATCAGTAGCCTCATGTTCAGAGTTTCATTGGATTTATTAGATTCTGAGCTGCACTTGAAAAACCTTACACTATAAAACAGGTCACAGGAAACTCTTATTACGGGATAGAAATTTCCAAATTTCTTGTAGGTTTATGCACACTTTGATATACATTTTTCCCTAAGTATTTTCTTTTTGACATAATATTTCAAATATTTCTAATATTTTTGACATAAAATAGGCTTCCTAATAGTTCCTAGTACTATTTGATTTGATTGTTTATTTGTACCCTATGACTATCATTAAGTGTTGTTCCTTATGATTCTTGACAAATGCATCTTTTCTTTTTATGCACACTGAGAGCACATACACCAAAGACAAATTCCTTGTGTGTCCAATCACACTTCTAATCTAATGCTTCACATTTCCAAAGATGGAATTTTGTTGCATCATAAGCAAACAATAGCTTTATGACATTCCATGTTCCATCATGCAGTATTTTTCATCAGAAAGGGTCCACATTAGGGAAGAAAATGTACTTTCCCCCTATTTATTACAATCCCTCTACCTAGAGATTCCACAAAGGTGAAAGATAAGAATTCCTTACTCTGGATTGCCAAAATATTCCTGAGAGGGATGTTGGTGAAAGGAAAGCTCATTGAAATGATAGTTCGCCATGGATACCATCCCACCAATGACAAAGTCCCCTTCCTGGTACCATTCATTTGGAACAATTATAGGATTACCTGGATGACAGGGCAAAGATTTCACTCTGAAAAGTGGAAACAAGAGAAGAAAAAACATTATGGTCAGCGAAGGCTCTCTAAATATAGAAGTTCCACTACCAGCAGCTTCCAATATTAGTCTCCAGTCACCAGCCTCAAAATTCCTTGTAAGAGCAAGTCTAAAAGCTAAATGTTAGCTCTGATATAGTGCTTATATACAAAAGTTCTGAATAGCACTGAATGCAACTCCAACACTACTTAATTTGAGGCAGTTGAAATCATGGGACTTGTGTGTCATTTTCTTCTACTACCCAGTCTCCATGGGACAGACTTTTCTTTGTTTTTTTTCCCCCTATTTCTCTAAAGTCTTATTCAAGTGTTTACAGATTTTACAAAGAGAACTAATTATTATCTTTAGAATAATTCTGGAGGGGAAATAATTATGTTCTCATATTTTTTCTTCCTCTGTTGGAAATTTTTTAAGGATATTAAATGTAATATGTCCTAATTTCTTTTCTTTTTGTGACATGATGAGCCACGGTAACACAGTAGTTAGAATGCAGTACTCAGCTACTTCTGCTGACTGCCAGCTGCCTTCAATTTGACAGTTCAAATCTCACAAGACTCAAAGTTGACTCACCCTTCCGTCCTTCCAGGGTGGGTAAAATGTGGACCCAAATTGTTGGGGGCAATATGCTGACTCTGTAAGCTACTTATAGACGGTTGGAAAGCACTATAAAGCAATATGTAAATCTAAGTGCTATTGCTATTACTATAATAACTGAAGAAATTCAGAGGGGTACTTCAAAACCATTCTTTGACTATTGAAACTTGGATGATTTTCTACTTTGGAAAAGTGAGAAAAGAGGAAAAAATAATATCAAAATAACAGAAAAATTGGGTAAAAGCCAGGATTTAAACTTTCCATCAATTAGTAACTGAAAATATTTGTGTTTGTTTGATTGCTTTCTCACAATGATATGGCCAGCCATGTCACAAATAGAGATTCTAGGTGGCATACAGCAATCAATAACAACAAATATATAAAAATAATCATTCTAAAAATACAAAAAGCCATCATTAAAAATATAAAAAACACTAATAAATTTAAATATACAAGTCACATGGAAAGAGTAAAATGTTAATTACAATGGGATTTCTAAAAACATATCTGGTTAACAGTTAACAGATAATTGGAATTGGAAGGGACTTTTGGTCATCTAGTCCAACCACCTACCAAAGCAGGAGACCCTACACCCTTTCTGACAAATGGCAGTCCAATCTTTTCTTGAAAGCCTCCAGTGATAAAGGTCCCACAACTTCCAAGTTAAAGCTGTTCCATTGGTTGATTGTTCTCACTGTCAGAAAGTTTCTCCTTATTTCCAGGTTAAATCTTTCCTTGTTCAGTTTCCATCCATTATTCCTTGTATGGTTTACAGGTGCTTTAGAAAATAGTTTGACCCCGTCTCTGTAGCAGCCCCTCAAATATTGGAACACTGGTATCAAGTCTCCCCTGGTCCTTCTTTTCACTAGACTTCTGTGACATAACCAGGTTTTGAGGGATGGAGTCAACCTGTCTTTGAAGGAATAGAATATTCCATAAGGTAGGTGCCCTATCAGAGAAGGCCTGCCTTCTTGGACCACCAATTGCAGGTCCTTGGCAAATGGTACTCATAAGATGCTTTCTTTGCTGGAAGTAATGGACTGATTGAAGTCATTGGGGAGAGTAGTCCTTCAGATAATGGCAATTCATCTCATGTAGGGCTTCAAAGGTCAAAAACAATTAGACCTGGAAATTAAACTGGTGGCCAATGCAGATTGTGGAGCACAGAGATAACATATATAAACAAATAATATAAGCAAACATATATTCCCATACGATTCCACTGTGGAACAATTGAAGCTTCTGAATACTTTTCAAGGACAATCCCAGATACAGTCAATGGTGGACTGCTTGGGTTCTTCCCAGTTCAGGTGAACCTGTAGCTAATGTTATGGCTGGTTTGGCAAACTGGCAAATCCAACCTCTGGCTGGCCTCACCCACCCCATCCTGCCACTCCCACCCTGCCCCACCCAGGTGTCTCCATGCTGCCTGTTTTGGATGTGAGGTAAGTGCAGGGCCGCATAGAGTTTGGGGAGGGCAAAAGATGAGCCTGCCGGAGACTCCAGAAGGGCGGAAATGGGCCTGTTTCTGGCCTCCAGAGGGCCTTCGGAGCCCAGGGAATATCATTTTCATCCTCCCTTGAGCCTGGGGAGGGTGCAGGAAGTTGACTTGGCCAGGCCCACCATGGCCAACAACTGGGCAGAGAACTATTTGCTGAAATTTTTGAAGCCCATCCCTGGGTACAGTGCATTGCAATAGTTCATCTGGAACTGATTAGGACCTGAGGATCTTTGAGCACAGCCTGCTGTTTTAGGGGATGAACTGTGCAAAGATCCTCCTAGCCATGGCTACCACCTGTTTTCTGAACAGGGCTTGTAAATCCAGAAAGACCCTCAGATTGTTCACCAGGTCTGTCTGAGGCAGTGTCACCCAATCTAATACCAAATTGTAAAATGCAGAACCACTCAGTCTTGACTCTGTTGAGATATTTTAGTTCTGTTTTCTCATGGAAAAAGTGGGTTTGCTTCTAATAAGGGCAACATAATCAGCAAAATGAACAAATCAAGAGCAAAAACAGGAAATGTCAGGATTCCAACAAATGCTTTAATTTATTTATTTATTATATTTATATACCACCCTTCTCCCGAAGGACTCAGGGCAGTGCATAACCAACCATAAAACTTTATTACAATTACAAAAGTTAAAAAGATTTAAATATTTTAGGCTGTCTAAAATTATCCCCTCCCCCAATAAGTTATTAAAACCCAAATTTTAAAATCCCAATTTAAAACACAAATACTAAATTAAAAATCCCATTTCAGCCTAGGCCGGCCTGCTCGAAGAGCCAGGTTTTTAATGCACGTCTGAAAGCTCTCAGGTCCATGTTATTGTGTATTTCCGAAGGCAGACCATTCCAGAGGGCGGGGGCCCCCACAGAGAAGACCCTACTTCTAGGAGCCGCCAGGCGCCACATAGAAGCTGACGGCACCCAAAGAAGGCCCTCCCTGTGGAAACGCACAGGTCGGTGGGAGACTACCGGCAGAATGTGGTCCTGCGGATAACCTGGTCCAATGCCATAGATCACTTTAAAGGTCAAAACCAGAACCTTAAAGTGAACCCAGAAAACCACCGGCAACCAATGCAGCTCATGCAGGAGGGATGTCACATGGGAGCTTCGTGACGCCCCCATAACCACCCGCACGGCCGCATTTTGTACCAGTTGGAGTCTCCGGGTGCTCCCCGCAGGGAGCCCCATGTAGAGAGCATTACAGTAGTCCAGGCGAGAGGTGACAAGGGCATGAGTGACATAAGGCATCCCAATCCAGAAAGGGCCGCAACTGGTGAAACAGGTGAACCTGATAAAAAGCCCCCCTGGAGACGGCCATAATATCTTCTTCTAAAGACAGCCGTGCATCCAGGAGGACACCCAAATTGCGAGCCCTCTCTGTGGGGGGTAAGATCTCTCCCCCAATAGCCAGCGACGGAGTCAGCTGACTATATCGGGGTGCTGGAAACCACAGCCACTCAGTCTCGGAAGGGTTGAGCCGAAGTCTGTTCCCACCCATCCAAATCCGCACGGTCTCCAGGCACTGGGACATAGTCTCCACAGCATCGTTGGAGTGGCTTGGGGTGGAGATGTAAAGCTGGGTATCATCCACATACAGATGACACTGCACCCCAAAATCACGGATGATCTCTCCCAGCGGCTTCGCATAAATGTTGAACAAAAGAGGGGAGAGGACCGACCCCTGAGGCACCTCACAAATGAGGGGCCTAGAGGTGGACCTCTCCCCCCCGTCAATACAAATTGCGAGCAGTTGGAGAGGAAGGAGGAGAACCATCGCAGGACAGTTCCTCCAACCCCCAACCCCTCCAACTGCCACAATAAGATACTATGGTTGATAGTATCAAAAGCCGCTGAGAGATCTAACAGGACCAGGACAGAGAAATACCCCCTGTCATGGGCCCTCCAGAAATCATCAACCAATCGACCAATGCTGTTTCGGTACTATGCCTGGGCCTGAAGCCCGATTGGAAAGGATCGAGGTAAGTCGCTTCCTCCAGGTACTGAGGAAGCTGATGTGCCACCACACTCGCAACAACCTTCACTAGAAAAGGAAGGTTGGAGACTGGACAATAGTTATTTAAAAGAGCCGGGTCCAGGGCAGGCTTCTTGAGGAGAGGCCACACCACTGCCATTTTCAGGGCAGTAGGGAGTGACCCTTCTCTCAACGAAGCATTGATAATCCCCTGGAGCCAGCCTCATGTCACCTCCCTGGCAGTCGAAACCAACCAGGAGGGGCACGGGTCCAACAAACATGTGGTGGTATTCAGCCCCCCACAGCAACCTGTCCACACACTCAGTGGTCACAGGGTCAAACTCCTCCCAGATAATAGTCTCAAGACTTGCCCCGGACACCTCCCCCGGGACCACCCAATTGGAGTCCAGCCCACCCCGAATCTGAGCAATTTTGTCGTGCAGAAATAGGGAAAACTCTTCTGCTCTGCCCTGCAAGAGGTCCTCCCGTGCTCTCAGCTCAAGCAGGGAGCGGGTCACTCTAAACAGAGTGGCAGGCCGATTTTCTGCCGACACAATAAGGGTGGAGAAATGCGAACGGTTCGCCGCCTCTATCGCCACAAGGTAGGTCCTAATATAGGACCTTACCTGTGTCCAGTCGGACTCGGCGCGGCTAGCCCTCCAAACACTCTCCAGATGTCTTTTCCAGCACTTCATCTCCCACAGCTCCTCCATAAACCACGGAGCTGGATGGGATCTGTGCCAGGTCAGAGGTCGCAAAGGCACAACTCGGTCCAGAGCCTTGGCAGCCAACCTATCCCAGGTGGCCACCAAGTCTCCAGGCAAGTTATGAGCCAAAGTCTCGGGAAATGGCCCAAGCTCCCTCTGGAACCACTCAGGGTCCATCAGGTGCCTGGGGCGGAACCATCTACATGGCTCTGCCTCCCTGCAGTGGGGAGTGGCGGTACAGAAGTCAAGTCTAAGAAGAGAATGATCTGTCCATGACAAGGGTTTGATATCTAAGTCCCCGAAGCTACAGTCATTCAACCACTGACCAGAGACAAAAATCAGGTCCAGCGTGTGTCCTCCCATATGAGTGGGGCCAGAAACTAATTGGGTCAGTTCCATGGCCATCATGGAAGCCATGAACTCCTGAGCTACCCCAGAGGTTTCCCCGAGTGAAGGCAGGTTGAAATCCCCCATGACTAAAAGCCTAGGGGTCCCAACTGCCAGCTCGGCTATCACCTCGAGGAGTCTGGGCAGGGCCAGTGACACGTGGCAGGGAGCCAGGTACGCTATCAAAAGGCCCATTTGAACCCCCTGCCCCCACTTCACAAAGAGAGACTCACAACCAGCCGTCTGAGGAACAGTGACCTCCCTAGGACAAAAGACCTCTCTAATAAGCACCACCACCCCACCACCCCTTCCCTGAGACCTAGGCTAATTAATTCATGAGCCTTGAGCCAAGTTTCAAAAGAAATCCAATTATTTATTAGGAGCAAAATGTCGGCACTTTTCCCAAGTGCAGTCGGCTCTGCCCTACATAATTTACTGTTCACCAATGACTCTGTTTCCCCCTCTTCCCAGGATGTGTCATAAATCACATTCTCCAACAGAGGACTTTTGCAGGCTCTAGAGGTCATGCCCCTCCAACTGGATTGGTAACCCAGGATAAAGATTTGGTAGGGTGTGCGTGGAATGTACTTCTGGTTTTGATTGCCTTGCTGCTCTTTCAAGTCTTTTCCCCCCTCTCTATGGCAACTCGAAAGGAATCCAATTTGCTTTACAAGTTGATACTTCTCTGATGTCTTATGTTTGCTCTGTGGTTAATCTTATGTATTTTGGGTTTTCTAAACTTTATTTTATTATTGAGAATTACCCAGAGTCAATTGGAGTTTATTATTGTGAGTCACTCAAAGTAAATGAGAGTTTGATGACATCCAAATGAATTTTTTTTTTTTAAGAAAAAGCATTAAAAGATGGAAAGGAGCAGAAGGCATGTCATGCACAATATACTATATGTACACTTTTATAGTTTTCTGCAAGCCCCTGTCCCCCTATTTTGTACTGTCAATTAGGATAGATTAAAAACAATATTTCATTTTTCATTCTGTCTGGGTCCATGTATGTATTATCATAAAAATCATTTGATTTTTTGGAATTACTTTTATATCAAAAAGAGGGAGTAACTTTCTCACTTTGACAATTAATTTTTTTTTTTTCATTTTTAAAGCCATTTATGGGGAAAAATACTTTTAACAGGTAACTCTTCCTGGAGTTGATTCAAATGATTGTCATTTGCTCAAAGCTCCAGAGATTTTCCAGAAAGCAGTGAACAATAGAAAGCAAGGTTGAAAGAGGTTATAAACTAGTCCCAGTTTCATGGAGAGCTTGGGTGGTGGGAAGACCCCAACCGGACTATTGAGTTCAATTCCTCCAGCCTCTTTTCTTTCTTTGATCAGACCAAAGTTACATTTGAGTGATAGAAACCTCAGTCATTATTCAACGACACATGTCTGTATCTCATTGAAGTTAAAGATTTAAATTGATTTTTTTTTCCTTAGGAGGTGTGTTGAGAAACTACTATGCTAAGTCAGATCCACTGGTGTGGCTTGATATGTTGGAGACCTCTTTTAGAGGATTTTTTGGCTGCTGATGTGTTATTCATTCTGATGTTCCCAGTGATCAAAGTGAATGCCCTCAAGTGCCCAGAGTCTGATCCTATTCCTATTCCACATGAATGGTTCCAATCAGGTGATCTCCTCATCGGAGGGATAGCTTCACAGCATCTCTATGGCTTCAGTGAACATACATTCAATGCACACCCATCTCAGGACCTCTATGGACTTTCAGAGTAAGCAAATTCTATAGTCTTTTTCACCTAATGTTTCTTTGTTTCTTCTCAGCTTTTCTATATGTCAGCACCTATTCTTTTAGGTTAAAAGCTGTTCAAAGAAAGCAGATGTAAACAGATCTGGTCAAGTAACTGCTTGAGTTTTCATAGAGTTTTAGGCTGTGGGCTAAATAAGACTTTTAAGATACTTCATTTTGTTTTTTTAGGAAAAGGGCATGAGAAGGTGAATACGAATTGCTAGGTCACAAATCTTTAAGACACAAGGATTTAATAAAATGAAAATAAATAAATAAAAGATATCATCAGTCTATTAAGTAAAGGAAAGGGAAGGTTAACTTGTTGAGTGCTTCTATAAGCCTCTGCTTTTCCTTTTTGGTTTGTTCCTTCCTCCTAGCCTTTGTGTTTAATGCCAGGTGTCTTAATTAACAGATGTAGTAGTTTTTATTCTACAGTATCATTACCCTTCTATCCCCTACAGCACCATCCTAACTCTGATGCTACAGTAATCAAAGCAATAGGGGACAGCTTGTTCCATTATTAATATATTCTTCTATAGATCTATGAAAATTAGCCAGAAAAGAAGAATGAATAGTTAAGCTTCAATCAATCAGAATAGATCTGGAAGAGACTCTGGAGGTCTTCTAGCCCAATCCCTTGGTCAAGCAGGAGGCTCTATATCATTTTAGACATGTGGCTTTCCTGTCTTTTCTTAAAAACCTCCAGTGATAAAAGCTTGCCCTACAACTTCTTAGGGCAAGCTTCCCCAATGGTTCTTCACTGTTAGGAAGTTTCTCCTTAATTCCAGGTTGCTTCTCTCCTTGGTCAGTTTCCATTCATTGTTTCTTGGCTTGCCTTCTTGTGTTTGGATAAAATAAATTAACTCCCTCTCCTTTGTGGCAGCCCCTCAAATACTGAAATACTGATACCATGTCACCCCTAGTTCCTTTTCTCTAGACTGGCCATACCCAATTCCTGCAACAATTTGTTTAGGAGAGGTAAAGAGAAAAGTGGAATACATTTAGAACATATTCTTGCCATTGAATTTTGCATTAAAATCCTAAAAACTTTATTATTAGTATTTGTTACTAGGAGCAACACTCTGTGAATGAAGTACGTAATTTTTTTTTCAATACTTTTCTATGCATCATAGACTTGTTTTCTGAAGACTTTCTTTATTTGCAGTCTCATCACAAAATTTTACCAGCATGTCCTTTCCTTTGTCTTCGCTGTGAAGGAGATCAATGAGAATCCACAAATCTTGCCCAATGTTACCTTTGGATTTCACATTTATGACAGCTACAATAATCCAAAGATGACTTATCGGACAACTCTGGACATGGTCTTCAAATCACATATATTTGCCCCCAACTACAGATGTGGCACCAGGAAAAATCTCATGGCCATCATTGGAGGACTTGGATCAGATACTTCATCCCATATAGCAGACATGATAGATTTTTACAAGATTCCACAGGTGAGTCTCGAGGATTTGACCTGTTCTTCTTAATTGATGAAAAGGTTAACCAATTGGTTAAGTATAACCAAGAGCATTTTTAGTGTTCATTCTTACAAATCTCACCTAAGATTTACAGTAAGTGATTCAAAATCAAAATTAGATTCCATGGTGAATACATAACAGAATCACAGAGTTGGAAAGGACCTTGGAGGTCTTGTAGTTCAACCCTGCTCAAGCAAAAGACCTTATGGCATTCCTGACAAGTGGTTGTCCAGTCTCTTCTTAAAACACCTCCAGTGATGGAGCACCCACAACTTCTGAAGGCAAGTCATTCCACTGGTTGATTGTTCTCACTGTTAGGAAATTTCTCCTTAGTTCTAAGTTGCTTCTCTCCTTGATTAATTTCCATCCATTGCTCCTTTTCCTACATTCTTGTGCTTTGGAGAATAGGTTGAACCCCTCTTCTTTCTGACAGCCATTTAGATATTAGAACAATACTATCATAACATCCTTAATTCTTATTTTAATTAAACTACACACACCCAATAAGTTAGGCTAAGTGCTCTCTTTTTTCCTGCTCTTTTAAGGTCTAGCTGAAATAAAGAAAATTGCTGATGTAATTTTTCCTGCATTTATTACTTGGATTATTGGGACACTCATTCATTCATTCATTCATTCATTCATTCATTCATTCATTCATTCATTCATTCATTCATTCATTCTTAGAGTCAACTAAAAAAGATACTTGTGCAGAAAAAGGGAAAGTAGGATTCAAATCCCTTATCACTTATGCTGGCTGAGTAATTTTCAGTTTACTCCCTAAGTCTTAGTTATAACTTTCTTCCTAGCTTCTTGTTTGAATGAGTGACTTTGTATGTGTGTGTGAAAGAAGGGGTGCACATGCCCCTTTGAGTCAGTTTTATTTCTGAAGACTTTCTACATAAGTTCCTACAGTATTCTTGGCAAGATTGTAGAAGTGGTTTGCTATACTTCATAGGGCTAACCTGTCGCGTTGTCGCGGTTTGCTCATTGTCCTTAGGTTCTCTGATCAGCCTGTAGAGCCCCCGCAGGGGTGAAATTTAAAGGGACCCTCACGAGGGTGAGTACTTAAGTACTAGAATCAATAATTGACACAGACACCATAGTTTCTCAAGGTGAGAGAGCACGTTGTGCCCGGGGTAGATGAAGAAGTCCCCCGATTGCAACGCACCACCCTCTTTTATTTTGCAGTTTTATCAGGGCGGGGGGAGCGAGACATATGTGAAGAGGAGCAAGGAAGTATAATTCTAATGGCGCCATGGCAGGATGCGACCACTGTTGTGTGCTAAGATAGCGTGATTATCTATTAACAAGATATTTGTGGTCAGCTAGTTCCTGTAACTATTTGCCTACGTGTCGTGCCAAGCTGAGCTTATCATGCAATTCCTAACTTGAGAAGGTCATTCTTACGGCCTTATGTCAAGAGGACACTCGAGGTTTACTACAAGTTCTCTTTTCTTTGTTTTTAAGATGCCGCGATATCCGATTCAAAATATAAGCCTTTCTCCTTTGGAGTATCATAGTGCTTGGATAAGGACATACCCTCCAGGACATCCCGATCCGATTGCACAACCTCGTTCAAGGGCAGGTTATCAGTGTCAGAGTCGTCATCGGAACATAAGTGCAAAAGCGGAGCCTTGCACTCCTCAGTTGGGATTGCCATATATACATGATTTTGCATTAAGAGATTAAGTTGCGCAGCAGCTTTAGCTTCGGCAATAGCATTTAAACTACGTTTGATCATTGAAATAAAGATAGGTAATAAACAGGGTAGCAGAAAACAACAGCAATTATAGCCACCAAAATAAAAATAGCCTTTAAACCGGGAAACTTGAGGAGAAACTCGTCAAACATTCCCCCTATGTCCACTCCCTTCCATGTTTGCACAGGTACATGCGCCAGTTTTATCATTTTTATGGCAGCCTCATCTACAGCCTTCATGCTGTTATCAATTTCAATGCAACAATCGGTAAGGTTAAACTTTCCACATACCCCCCCTTCTTTTGCTAACAGGTAATCTAGTGCCAGATGATTTTGCATTATGTAAGTACGAGATTTTACTGACTCTCTCGCAAGGGATCGCATGGTGGCCAATGTTTCATCAGTGATTAGCTCTACTACCGCTTGAAGACGGATGATGCGGTTAAGCATGTAGATGGGTGTTCTGTATCCCCACATGCCATCCTCTGCCCAGGTTGCCGGGTCATAATAATGAATTATGCGTTCTGGGGGCCACTCATCATCTTTCCAATTTACTTTATGAATTTGGGAGGTGTCTCTCTTCTCGCATGTGGCCTCCCCGGCTTCCTCGTATACCGGGTGACCTAGGACCTGTCTTTGCGACAAAGGGAGCAGAAAAAAACCTGGTCGTATGGTCCCTAGTACACAAGATCCTTGCCAGGCGGCTGGGAGGATGGAGAAGGCATTGGCGCCACATATCCAGTAAAGCCCTGTTGGTGCTGGCCAGGTGGCGGAATCATACTCGGGTTGCCGTAGGTAAGAAAGGTAAGAAGTGAGGTTATGGGTGGGCCTAGGAAGGTTATTGGGAGAGTCCCACGAATCGTTGGTGAACGTACCTAAACATAAAAGAGAGCCTGCTACAAACGTATGTGCGGAGGTATTAACTCTTTGATAGCATTGTCTTCCTACCAAATTAGTGGTCAGGGTCCAGTTTTCAGGAATTGTGTTCAGGGTATAAAAATTGGACCAATTAGTTATGACATGGGTGATGTTAATTTCCTGGGCCTGCCACGGCCATTGTTCCCCCATCGTAGTTCCCCCACACACAAAGCAATTTTTAACTGGCAATGATTTAGCAATAGTCTCTGCAAGGTGTACAAAGGTGTTGCGCATCTCATGTGGTACGGTCAGGTGAGTCAATTTTGCCAATTCTGAATAAACAGAATGAAATAAGGAGTGTCTGGTTGAGTCGATGGAAATTTTGCTTACTATTATTTTGATGGCTACTGAAGGGTTGGTTCCTGTCCCATCAATACCCAAGCCATAGTCATTGTCAGTACCTTTCCATGTTTGGAAGGAAAGCCAATTTTCCGGTACTGGAAACGTGTGATTGATGGGATTGCACTGATGTTGCATACAGTTGGGATCGGGAACTCTAAGACGGGTGATATAGAGTTTTTTAAGGTTATCCCTCTTGGGTATGGTGTCGGGTCGCACTGTGAGCCCTCTGGATTGAAAGTCCACACATTTCCATTCATTGCAGTAGGTGCCTTTGCCACAGGGGTCATGTTGATTTGAAGTTCTGGCGCAGATGTACCTTTCGTTGCTGGAATATGTCCATCGCCAGACAAGTGAGCCGCATTCGTTTGTGCCATAGTCCATGGCTTCGCAGGCATCAAAAGTGACCGATTGGGATACCTTCGGATTATAAAAGTCATGATTGACCAGTGTCTTTTTCGATGAGCCGGCTCCGACAGTGATGAGGATGTTGTAGCGATGAGTGGGGCCTGTGGGGTCATAACAGGTTTGTTGTTATCTTCACAAATACTATACGTCGTACTATTCCACACACAGGTGTGCGTGGATGGTTTGGTGCAAATAAAATGGGTGTGATATATTAATGTAGTTCTGATGGTCTGCCCCTGTTGAGTTTTTTGCAAGCAATGTTTGGCATCTTGGGAGGTGAGTGTACTTCGTGTCCTCCGTTGGGGGGGGATAAACTTCTGTCGTAGGGATAATGTCAGCCGAGAAGAAGTGGCAAAGCCTCGTACCATTTTTGAAATTTCACATTGGTATAGACCAAAGTCTGAGAGGGTCAGATCAGTTACTGAAAGATGAGTTGCTCTAAAATGATAATTGATGGTATATTTGGGTGAGTCTTGTAGATATATGGTATTGTTGAAAAACCAGCGCCAGATGATTCCCTTTTTCTTGATTGGAGACCTCTGGTAACAGGAGAGGGCCTGAGAGCGAAGATGCAGTGCTCCCTCATTGTTGTAACGGTGCGTGTGAATCAAGGAGTTGAATTTAGGATGTGGAGAGGACTCGAGAAGCTGTCTACGAATTCGTTGTCCGCGGAGCGGTGACCAGGAACCAGGATAGCGGTCAGGGAGATGGGAGCCAGGTGCATCCCATAGGCAGCTGGTGGTATCACAGGGAGGTTGGCAGCAGGAGAAGTGGCGCACCAGGGTATGGGAAAAAGATTGAGGAGAAGATTGAGACCAAAGGAGCCAAGAAAGAAACATAGAGGGTAGTGGGGGGCGAGTTACAGAGAAAATGGAAAAGAGATAAACTGTATGATTGAAGGATTGACGGGAAGCAAGAAAGCCTAAGCAGGAATAAGGTCCCACCGTATTCGCGGTGACATAGACATGTAGGTAGACCCGACAGGGTTGGTAGCCATACAGAAGAGAGATGTGAGGTGAGGGACGCAAGGCACGGCCTTGATGTTGAAAGGCATAATTACAGGCGGAAAGAGAGATGTCTTCAAAGGCAAAAGTAACACGTGTGAACGGAGGGGCGAAGATAACAGCAGGATCAGCCCGAAACTGAGAAAAGACAGGAGATATCAGAATCAGAAGGGCTAGGAGAGGAACACTTGTCCTTAGCCTCCTCATGATAAGGTCGAACACAGCCCGCAGGCACCCAAAGAACACGATCAGGAAGTTGAACAGCAGCGTATCCTTTGCCCCAAGTGATCAGTTGCACAGGTCCCTTCCACTTCGGATCTGGAAGTTGCCTGAAATAAACAAGAGGTCTGGAGGTAGGGACAGGAGGTGTGGTAAAGTGACGAGAAGCAGCCGTAGAAGAAGGAGAGCCAGTAAGATTCAGAAAGTTCAAGGTATATAAACATACATTTAACACATTCTGTAACGCAGGGAGGTTCGGGGGGCGTACGCCTTTTTCCCCCATGTATCGATCAAGGGCCATTTTGAGTGTTAAATTTGCTCTTTCCACAATAGCTTGGCCTTGGCTATTGAATGGAATTCCAAATTTGTGTACAATGGACCAATGATGACAGAACTCCGAGAAGGAGGAGCTCGTGTATGCAGGACCATTGTCTGTTTTTAAAATTTTTGGACATCCCAGTGTTACAAAGGTCCGAATGCAATGATTGATAGTGTTTTTAGTAGTCTCCCCCCTTTGCAGTGTGGCCATGATGAACCCAGAGTAAGTGTCTACAGACACGTGAATATACTTCCAGGGCGCAAAGGATGGATACTGAGTAACGTCCATTTGCCATGTGTCACAGGCCTCGGTGCCTCTAGGATTTACTCCTTCTGGGACACTTCGTGCCTGCAGACTACATGTAGGACATTGTTGAACAATTGCCGCGGCTTCTTGATGAGTAATTCCAAATTGTCTCACCAGAGCCTTTCTATTTTGATGAAATTAATCATGACTTTCTCCTGCTGTTAAGGTGTTATTCTGCAGGATTGGTAACAAATGCAACTTGCAGGCCTCATCTGCCATGTGATTGCCTTCTGAAAGAAATTCGGGCAGATGCTGATGGCTTCTGATGTGGGCCACAAACAGAGATTCCTTCCTTTCCTTCAATAGGTCTTGTAACTGTAAAAAAAGCGTCATTAAAGGAGAAGGGGTTGCAGGAGAAATGTAGGCATCAAATATATTCAAGGCCAATTGTGCCACATACAGACTATCAGATATTACATTAATTGGCTGGTTGGGAAAAAGTGTGAGTGCCATATTGAAGGCAGACAGTTCAGCCTGTTGAACAGAAGGTTGTGGTGTGGTAAGTTTTTTATGCCATTGATTGTCAGTTTGCCACACACAAGTCCCGACGGTTTTAGAACCATCAGTGAATACAGTAAGACAATCTTTCACTGGTTGTTGTACTAAAGGAGTCTCTAGAGTGAGCGGAATTGTTTTCAGCACTTGTATGCGTGGGTCTGGTGGTAGATGGCAGGAGACATTCCCTTGCCACCCTTCCAACGCATCTTGTAACGCATCAGAATTTTGGAAGAGTGGTTCCCATTGTGTTAGTCTGCAGGGAGTGTAAAGCGTGCAGATATCCACACCCATCAAGGCTCTAGCTCTTTTCCTCCCCCGTTCTATAAGAAGGGCCATTTGTGCAGCTCTTGTGGTGATTGATGCTTTTGGGGTATGAGGAAGGTGAATCCACTCTAAAATGTGTAGCCTCTTTGAAGTCGAGATTTGAACGATGATTGCTGTAAGGAGTGTGGGTGTGGGAAGAAGCGCCAATGAGAGTGCATGA
Source organism: Bungarus multicinctus (assembly GCA_023653725.1). NCBI lineage: Eukaryota > Metazoa > Chordata > Lepidosauria > Squamata > Elapidae > Bungarus > Bungarus multicinctus. The sequence goes on along the minus strand of CM042840.1, from coordinate 141,202,920 downwards.
TTGTGTAATGAGCGGTCCACCCAATGGGTATGCAAGGCGCTGTTGATTTCTTTAAGAGCATTAAGCTGTTGCTCATTCAGCCAAATGAGATCCGCTGGACGCTTAAGGCCGACCAATGCTTGAAATAATGGCGAGAGAATATGAGTTGAAATGGAAAGATATGGGCGTGCCCAATTGAGCGTGCCCAGGCACTGCTGTAACTGTACCAAGGTTGCAGGTTGAGGGAGTGTGAGAACAGGAAGGTGAGGTGAAGCTGTAGAGGCTAAAACCTTGTGTCCTAAATATTGTAACGGATAATGAGACTGCACCTTTTCTGGTGCTACATGCAGTCCTGCAAGAGCAAGGAGAGAGAGAAGACATGGAAAAGTTTTACATACTGTACCTTTAGGACCATCAGCTGCAATCAGGATGTCATCCATGTAATGATACACTAAAAATTCAGGAAATTTGTCCCGATAGGGTTGTAAAGCTTTATTTACAAAATATTGACACATCGTAGGAGAATTGAGCATTCCTTGGGGAAGAACTTTCCATTGATATCTAGCTGTAGGTTTAGAATTATTAAACTCAGGAACGGTGAAGGCAAATAGTATCCTGTCCTCTGGTATCAGCGGGATGGAGAAAAAACAATCTTTGAGGTCAATGATTATGAGATCAAATTTTACAGGAATTAAATTTGGATTTGGAAGGCCGCATTGCAATGGGCCCATAGGTTGCAATATAGCGTTCAGAACACGGAGATCCTATAGGAGGCGCCATTTGCCACTTTTCTTTTTAATTACAAACACTGGTGTGTTATATGGGCTGGTAGATGGTTCAATGTGACCTTCTGCCAATTGCTGTTGAACGAGAGTGTGAAGTGCGTTTAATTTTTCTTTTGTAAGAGGCCATTGATCAATCCAAACAGGAATATTTGATTTGAGAGTGAGAGAAAGAGGAGAAATAGCCATAATTCAAGGTATGTAGAGAGAAGTGTGGAGTTGAGATAGCAGGTCACGGCCCCACAAATTGCAATGTAATGGAAGGACAAAGGGTTTAAGATAAGCAGTCACAGAGGAATGAGGCGTAGAGGCAGTAAGCCAAAGTGAGCTAACCTTTGCTGCCTGCGCTCCACCGATGCCTTGTACTGAAGTTGTTTCAGCAAGGGGCCAAGAGAATGGCCACTCAGAGGACCGAATGACAGAGACGTCAGCTCCGGTGTCAATCAGGCCAGCAAAAGATTAGCCATTCAGCAATATGGTTAACATAGGTTTGGAGGCTCGAACAGATTGCTGTAGAGCAAACAAAGAAGGGGGTTCAGGAGAGGGAAGAAGAATGAGAGTAGCCACAATCGTTCCCGCTTTCAGGGAAAAGCACCGGTCGCCAATGGCAGCGAGAGAGAGATTTTTCAGAGAAGAGGAGTCGTACAAAAAGGGTGCAGCGACTACGCCTTCAATGGTAAGGGAGGAGTTAGGTATGAGCAAAACAGGCAAGGAAGGCGGAAGTGGCTTCAGAACAGTGATAGAAAGAGGGAGAGTGAAGACCGAACCAGGATCATCATAAACGATGTCCTCTGTCAGCTGTACAGGGAAAGAAGTAGGTTGTAAAAAGGAAAGAGAAGAGGAAAGAGAAGTTTCAGCCTTTGTAGCGGGGTTAGCTGAGTACCCCATGCCTAGTTTTCCGATTGCTGAGCAGGAGGAGGGTTAGAGCGACATTGGGAAGCCCAATGAAAACCTTTTCTGCAACGAGGGCAAACAGTTTTTGGTTTGGCAGCATAGGGTGCAGTACCCCGAGACTGGCCACGAGGCGTTCCCCCCCCACCCGGCATTCTACACTGATTTTTAAAATGGCCAGGCTTCCCACAATTAAAACAATTGCCAGAGCGAGACACGGCAAGGGGTCGGACGACAGAGGGGAGGTGGGGAGGGATGCAGAAATGGAGGTAGAGATGGCAGCGGCAAGGGCGCTCATTTTGTGAGAAGTAGTTCCCACAATCCTACAAAGCTGCAGGAACTCAGCCAAGGTTACACCAGGTTTATTAGCAACAGGTTGAAGTATTTTTTGACAATCTTCATTCGCATTGGTGTAAGCCAGTTTAATAAGAAGTTCTTGTCTGGTCGCCTCATTGTCAATTTGGCGTTCCAGAGCGGTTTGCAAACGGTTAACGAATGAAGAGTAAGACTCGTCAACCTCCTGCACTACCTTCAAAAAGGTGTGTGTGGATTTAGAGTCTGAATCATCCACACGTTTCAGGGCATTCATCGCACAAAGATGAATGATTGCAAAGGCACGGCGAGGGCAAGTTTGTTGCTGAATCAGGGTGGAGAATAATCCAGTTCCCTTTAAGTGATCAGCAATGACCAGATTAGGGAGGCCTCGTCTTATTTCAGCATCTACTAATTTTTCATATTCAGACTGCCAAACAACATACTGGGCAGGAGTCATAAGCATGGAAAACAACATCTTCCAATCATATAACAGCATTACAGTGTTAGCAGACACGAGAGAATCAAGCATGCCACGAGTGTAAGTGGATTGCAGTCCATACATATTTACAGCCTCTTTTAAATTTTTCAACACTCTTAACTCTATGTTGTTATGAACAGGAGCGCCAGGGGCTCCCGGAACAAGAGTCATAGGGTAAGCAGAAGGTATATCACAAGATTCTAAGGTGAAGGAAGGAGAAGCCAGGATAGCAGTAATATTTCCCCCCGAGGGATGTGGGAACGGAGGATCAGTAGGAATGGGAGAGACAGAAGGAGAGGAGGGCTGCAGACGATTGTGCGGAGTGTCAGAGTGAAAAGGAGGGGCATAGGCAAGCTGAGGAATATCATCCGAAGAGTCGGCAGATTGGTAAGGTGGGGGAGAAGAATCAAGGTGAGCAGCAAGAGGCTCAGCAGTTTTAGAGGCAAGAGATAAAGACTCGGGAGAGTGGTGGAGGGGTAGATAGTATTGAGCGCAGCCATTATCGCATGCCAGGACATAAGAATGTCCGGTGGAGCTCTGGGGACATCATACAGATATTTTCCCAAGCGTTCCCACGAAGTGCGACGCAGCGTGCCCTCAGCCGGATAAGCAGGACAGTGCTGCTCCACATAAAGCAAGAAGGAGGTGATAGATTTTCTAGACAAGGTATATACAGTGGTGCCGTTAATTTTCTGCAAACAATTAGCCTTCTTCACTAATTGGTAAAGTTCGTCCCTATGAACTGACGAAACTTTGGAGAGTGAGGAGCCCATTACTTACGATTGTACAGAGCCTTTGCCAGGTGCGTAGCAACGGGAGTGAAGGCAGCGCACCTCTAGACAGAAGTCACTCCGTGGAGCTGAAGAAGTGAGAGATCCCGGACGAGCCCCCAGTTGTCGCGTTGTCGCGGTTTGCTCGTTGTCCTTAGGTTCTCTGATCAGCCCGTAGAGCCCCCGCAGGGGTGAAATTTAGAGGGACCCTCGCGAGGGTGAGTACTTAAGTACTAGAATCAATAATTGACACAGACACCATAGTTTCTCAAGGTGAGAGAGCACGTTGTGCCCGGGGTAGATGAAAAAGTCCCCCGATTGCAACGCACCACCCTCTTTTATTTTGCAGTTTTATCAGGGCGGGGGGAGCGAGACATATGTGAAGAGGAGCAAGGAAGTATAATTCTAATGGCGCCATGGCAGGATGCGACCACTGTTGTGTGCTAAGATAGCGTGATTATCTATTAACAAGATATTTGTGGTCAGCTAGTTCCTGTAACTATTTGCCTACGTGTCGTGCCAAGCTGAGCTTATCATGCAATTCCTAACTTGAGAAGGTCATTCTTACGGCCTTATGTCAAGAGGACTCTCGAGGTTTACTACACTAACCCAAAATCATCCAGCTGGTTTTGTGCCTAAGGTTGGACTAGAAATCACAGTCTCCCAATTGTTAGTCTGATACTTTAACCACTGTGGCATATTGGCTTTCTATTTGACAATAGTTTTGATGATATAATACAGAACCCCGTGTATTTCCCATATACATTCTCAAAGATCCATCTCATCCTGGGCACCTTTTTTTTTTTTTTTTGAACTATTACAATCTGGCAGATGGTACAGGATAATAAAAACAAGGACAAATAGGCTGAAAAACAACTTGTATCACGAAGCAGTAATTCTATTGAATTCTATTGTATAGTGCAATATCTGGGAGGTTCAATTCAATGTATAGAATGTGAAGGATATGTACTTGTATTTATTTTCATAGTCATAATATACACTGAAGATGGTATTTAATTTTGTTGTTTGAGCTGCAATGACAATAAACTAAACTATATTCTTTTGAATAGACTTGGCTCCATTGTGCCAGCAGCATTTTAACACACTTCCTGTTAGGTTGAATGAAATAATGATTCTCCAGAAATTTATCTACATTTTCAAACATTTGAGAAGTTATGGATAAGAATTAAATTCTGATCTATCTATCCAATTTTTGAAGTGATCCATAAAAATGCATAAGTAAAAGAAAAACCTCTCCTCAACTTGGTGTTTTCTTGCAGCTCACATACGGATCATTTCCTATGGGAGAAATTGATACCAGTCAATCATCTTCACTTTACTTCATGGCCCCAAATGAGGTCCCCCAATATATTGGGATTATCCGATTGCTTCAGCATTTTGGATGGAAATGGATTGGGCTCTTTGTTGCAGACGCTGAGAGTGGAGAACATTTTTTGAAGAAATTGGAGCTCTTGTTTTTCCAGCAGGGAATCTGTTTATCTTTCATACAAAGATTTCCAAAACTGTTGCGTTTGGACGACTTGGGTGAATTTAGCGATATAATGTTTGATTTTTATACACATTTCAGAGACATTAAAACAAATGCATACATCATGTATGGAGAATCTTTGATCTTAGCCTGGCTGACAGCTCTCAAATCTGTATGGGAAGCTGCAAATCCAGGACAGGCATCCATAAGCAAGGTGTGGATTACCACTAGCCAAATTGATTTCACATTAACAGGAACCCAAAGGGTATGGAATCTCCAATTTTATGATGGGGCCATTGCCTTTCAAATTCATTCAAGGGAAAATATGGAATTCGAGGAATTTCTCCGATCCATAAAATCTTACACAGGGCAAAGAGATGGTTTTCGAAACCATTTTTGGGAGCAAGCATTTGACTGTTTCTTCCCTAATTCAGGATTGACGTCATTAGGAAGTCAAGAATGCACTGGGGAAGAAGGCCTGGGAAACCTTCCTGAATCTCTGTTTCAATTAAAGATAACAGGGCACAGCTACAGCATCTATAATGGAGTTTATGCTGCAGCTCATTCTTTGCATAGCATGCTATCCAAAAGATCCAATTTAAGAAAAATTTTGGCAGATAAAGTGGCTGAATCTCCAGAACTACAACCTTTTAAGGTAACATTTCCCCAACAAATTTACTTTCCTTTCAATGAAGAATTTTGTAATGAATAAGTTAGCTCACAAAATGAGCCAAACCTTAATTAATACGTTGTTCAAGTAGCTATGATGTCAAGCTTGAATCTGACCTGGCTGTAGTTTGTTCTCCTTTCTCTGTGTGTGTGTCTTTCCTATTGGGGTTTCTTTCTACATGGCTTCATGCTGATAACGCTTGGAGCTGAAGTGGGGTAGAGGTAGATGTAGGTTTGTAGTCAACATAGCTTTCCAAAGAGTCAGGGACATTCCAATGGCTGGCTGGCCAAAGGAGGAGGAGAGATATAACCAGGCAACTAGCTAGTATCCAGATTGAACAATGTGATTTATTGTTTTGGAAAAAAGGAAAGGTTTATTTTTCAATGTGGTGGGAAGCATGGGACAGGTATACTATATGTGGTACCTTACTCAATAGCAGTAACTGAGAGAGGGATCTTGGAGTCCTAGTTGCCAACCATTTAAATATGAGCCCGCAGTGTGCAGCAGCTTCCAAAAAAGCTAATGCAATCCTAAATAGCATTAACAGAGAGATAGAATCAAGATCACGTGAAGTATTTATACTACTTTATAAGGCATTGGTAAGGCCACACTTGGAACACTGCAATCAGTTTTGGTCGCCATAATGCAAAAAAAATGTTGAGACTTTAGAAGAAGTGCAGAGAAGAGCAACAAAGATGATTAGGGGGCTAAAGCATGAAGAACGGTTGATTTTATATGATTTTAAAAAAGCTTAATGATCTTCTCTGCCTCAATGAATTTGCAGTTAACTTTCTCCACAAGGAAGATTGCATCACATAACCCTGTGTATGTTTGTTTATTTATTTGTTTATTTATTTAAATTTGTCAATCACTTACAAGATAATAGGTATAAATATATACATAGTTATGAATACATGAAATAAGTACATATAAGAAAAATAAAAGAAACAATAGGACAGCGAAGGTAGGCATGTTGGTGCACTTATGCACGCCCCCTACAGATCTCTTAGAAAAGGGGTGAGATCAATAGTAGATAGTCTAAGGTTAAAGTTTTTGGGGTTTGGGGAAGAAACCACAGAGTCAGGTAGAGTATTCCAGACATTGACCACTCTGTTGCTGAAGTCGTATTTCCTGCGATCAAGTTTGGTGTGGTTAACCTTGAGTTTGTGTGCTCTTGTGTTGTTATGGTTGAAGCTGAAGTATTCATTGCCAGGTAAGTCATTGCAAAGTATGATTTTATATACCAGAGTTGACTTCTTGTTCTGTTGAGCAAAACTGGTTATTTACACATATATGTCCCAGGATAATGTTGCAGGATCCAAGAATTTCAGAAATAGAACATGAAATATCTAATGTTGATTTCTTTCCTTATTGTTATTTCAACTTCACTGCTTTCTTTTCAAGTAGCTCTACCAATTTCTTCAAGGCACTTCTTTCAACAACTCAGCAGGAGAGGGAGTGTCCTTTAATGAGAAGAGGGAAGTTGCAGGAGGATTTGACATCATCAACATGATCGTTTTTCCAAACAAATCCATCCGGAGTGTGAAAGTTGGAAGACTAAATCCCGATGCATCTTATGGAAATGAATTTATCATTAATGAACATCAGATTGAATGGAACAGAGGTTTTAATCAGGTAGGGGCCCAGTAGTGAGATACAAATAATTTAACAATCAGTTCTCTGTCCCAATGACTGGCTGGGTGGGCATAGCTGGGTGGATGTGGGTGGATGGGTGTTTGCATTATAATGCAAAATCCTCTTTTTCACCCTATCCCAGAACCCACACCATTCCCTCACTAATCTGCTTTTCAGCTCTGTTCTCTTACATGCAAGGCAACAAAAGAGCATATGACTACCAGTTTTTACACCTACCAGTTTTTTAAAACTACCAGTTTTTTAAAAATTCAGTCAGATCTTTCAACTTCTGGGGGGGAAAGATCTTGTGAAGTTGTAAGGTCTGACTGAACTGAATAATCAGCCTCCCAGTGGATCGGTGCTGCCAGTTCATTGCTGCCTCCCAGCTGATCAGAGCATCTCCCAGTCATGTCCTTGCAACTTCCCCACCCTAAATGGCAACCCCAGAGGGCAGGGCATGGCCAACCAGTGGTGGAAACAACTAGTTTGCTGAACTATGCAAAAAATTAACAACAGATTCGGCAGAACCGGTGTGAATCCCACTACTGTAGAGACCTACATATACATTGAATGCTTATAGTTTTACAGCTTCCTTAAATGGAAAAACTAAAATGCCTACAACTGTTCCATGCTGACCATGATTTTTTTAATAATTAACTATCTATCTAAATAACTAACTCAATCACTCACTCACTCACTCATTCACTCACTCTATTTTCAATTGATGAAAAAGCTTAACAACTTGGCAACTATTTCTGCAATCTATTTTTCATTTTATGAGCAGGTTCTTCCAGTTTCTCTGTGTAATGAATATTGTCACGCTGGATATTGGAAGAGAAAATCTGAAGAGAAAAGTTTCTGCTGCTATGATTGTGTTGCATGTCCACAGGGAAAGATTTCAACCAAGATAGGTCAGTTTTGAAATCCTACAAATTATGAAAATATCGGGCTGCAAAAAATTGTTCTCTCAAAAGTTATAACCCGGTGCCTGGAAGCTGTGCGGAGTTGGATGGGGGTCAACAGGCTTCGGCTCAACCCGACCAAAACCGTGTGGCTGTGGTATCCTGCGCCCAGATACAGTCAGCTCATTCCATCGCTGACCGTGGGAGGTGAAATCTTGGCTCCCACGGAGAGGGCGCGCAATCTGGGAGTCCTCCTGGATGGACGGCTGTCATTGGACGATCATATATCAGCCGTCACCAGGGGGGCTTTTTATCAGGTCCGTAGGATCTACCAGTTGCGGCCCTTTCTGGATTGGGGTGCATTGCGCACAGTCACCTCTGTTCTCGTTACCTCCCGCCTACATTATTGCAATGCTCTCTACATGGGGCTTCCCTTGGAGAGCATCCGGAGGCTTCAACTGGTGCAGAGTGCGGCCGCACAGGTGATCTTGGGGGCTTCTCGGAGCTCCCATATTACACCGCTCCTGCGTGAGCTGCACTGGCTTCCGGTGGCCTTCTGGGTGTGATTCAAGGTGCTAGTGACAATCTTTAAAGCTGCTCCATGGCTTGGGACCCGGGTACTTGTGGGACCGCCTGCAGCCACCATCGGCCTCCTGCTGGCTGGTGCGCTCCCACAGGGTTGGCCTCCTCGGGATGCTGCAGGCTGGCTGATGTCAGTTGGCGGCCCCGAGGATGCGGGCCTTCTCTGTGGGAGCACCCTCCCTTTGGAATGAGCTACCGCGGAGATGCGAGCCATTACTGACCTATGGGCCTTTCGATGAGCACTTAAGTCCCACCTTTTCCAACAGGCCGGTCTGGCATAACGTTATGAGTAGGGTTTTTAATTTGATTTTAATTTTTTACGGGTTTTATTGGTCTTAGCCATGTATTTAATTAATTTTTACACTCTTTTTTAACTTTTCTGATTGTATGTTTTTATTGTGGCTGTTCACTGCCCCGAGTCCCTTTTTGGGAGAGGGGGTGATATACAAATCGAAATAATAAACAATAAATAAACAAACAAATAAATAAATAAATAATTTGTCATGGATATTTAAGTCAAGTGCCTGGGAAATCAGGAGATTCAGGGAGTTCAAATGAGAATAAAGATGTATTGTAAGTTTAAGCTCTCTACATGAATCTGACCAACTAATGGTCAAGTGACAAGAAACAATAGATAATGTGAAACTAATCAAGGAGAGATCCAACCTAGAACTAAGGACAAATTTCCTAGCAAAACAATTAACCAGTAGAATCACATACCTCCAGAAGTTGTGGGTTCTGAGAAGAGGGCAGTTTTGGAGCACCCACAAAAGAGATTAGATAACCATTTGTCTGAAATGGTATAGGTTCTCCTGCTTGAGAAAGGTGTTGGACTAGAAGACCTCTAAGGTCCCTTCCAACTCTACTATTCTGTTAATATAAGTATACAAAAAACTAATCACAGAATCAATATCAATCTTCAAGCAACAGTATAAAACATTCATTGAAATGTGGTAAATTAGGACATCAATGAGTTTCCATTTGATATTTTTTATCCAGATACAGAAGATTGTTTCAAATGTCCTGAGGATCAGTATCCAAGCAAAGTGCAAGATCGATGCCTTAACAAAACAATGAGTTTCCTGTCCTTTGAAGAACCTTTAGGAATCAGTCTGGCCTCAGCTGCTGTTTCCTTTTCCTTCATGACAATCAGTGTGCTTGGAATTTTCCTTAAGCGTAGAGATACCCCCATCGTCAAGGCCAATAACCGGGACCTCACTTACACTCTCCTTATTGCCCTCTTACTATGCTTTCTCTCTTCCTTGTTATTCCTTGGTCAGCCAGGGAAAGAAACCTGCCTTTTCCGGCAACCAGCATTCAGCATCATCTTCTCAGTTGCTGTTTCATGTGTGTTAGCTAAAACTATTACTGTGGTTGTAGCTTTCATGGCTACTAAACCTGGTTCTTCAGTGAGAAAATGGGTGGGGAAAAGATTGGCTCTTTCCATTGTCTTTTCTTGTTCTTCTCTTCAAGCAGTTCTTTGCATTATATGGCTGGCAACATCTCCTCCGTATCCGGAGTTAAATATGCAGTTCCTCATGGAAACTATGATTCTGCAATGCAATGAAGGTTCCATCTTCATGTTCTATTCTGTGCTGGGCTATCTAGGCTTCTTGGCCATTGCCAGTTTTATTGTGGCTTTTCTTGCTCGTAATTTACCTGACAGCTTTAATGAAGCCAAGTTCATTACCTTTAGCATGTTGGCTTTCTGCAGTGTGTGGATCTCTTTTGTTCCAACCTATCTGAGCACCAGAGGAAAAGCCATGGTGGCTGTGGAGATCTTCTCCATCTTATCCTCCAGTGCTGGATTATTGGGATGCATCTTCTTCCCAAAATGCTTCATCATTGTGTTGAGGCCAGAACTAAATAGCAGGCATCAACTAATCAAACGAAACAATTAAATTATATTTACATTATTTTTTATGAATAAAAAGGGAAGGAAATTAGCAAAGAAAAATTAAAAACTGGCCCTTTTCAATCTTGTTTTTGGGAGGGAGAGGAAAGAAGTCTGCACAGGCAGCATGCCTGTGGTGAAAAGAGAGAGAGAGAGAGAGTCTCTTGTGGTTTTTTAAAGGGGAATGCATGTACTTTGTCAAACACTTTTTGGAATACTTTATGGAATACTTTGTGGAATACTTGGTGAAAAAGAGAGCTTTTCTTGTGTTTTTTTTTAAGATAGTGTTTGATTTCGTTGTATGAGGTGCAACAACCAAAGTCTCCCTCAGACACCTTTTTTTTTCTTGCTCTTGAATTTCTTGTGTCTGAACCCAATAAATATATTTATTGTGGGAATGATCAGTGTATGTGTACATCTCAGAGTTTTGTTTTCCTCTCTGTGTCCTTGTTTCTGTGTGTGTGCATGCACATGTGTGTGTCTAAGTCTTTGTGTGTCCTCGAGGTAACTGTTGCAACTGTTAAATGCCTCTGATCTCTTCAGATATTAATTTTAAATTATTAAAAATTAAAAACACTGAGAGAAATTGTCTTCTCCCAGTCTCGTCTGGCCAACTACACTGGATATGGAACAGAGTCAATTTTCTTTCCTCTCTGTGCTTTTAAGAAAAAACCAAGGTTATTAGTGAATGTTTTAAGTTCATTTACAAGAAAAGTTTCATCCCTGCATTTACTGTGTGTTTAAATGATTTTACCTGTTCATCCTTTTTCCTGAAGCTTGTGAATCCAGTTTCTTCCTTTCTCATCTGTCATGTCTCCATTTTGTTGAAACTGATCTATCTGTTTAGTAACTGCAATACTGATGTGTTATTCTTCTTCATCCTCAAACCATGCCTGCAAGCTATCTATCCCCCCTCAAAAATCTCTAATCCTTTTACATGCCTTTCCTTGTAGAATTACCAGAGAAGGGGGGAGGAGACCCTTGTTCTGTGTCTTTCAGCCCTGCCACATGTGGAAGTAGATGCTACCCCCAGAGACATTCCATCCATTGGAGCCAGGAATTGGTTTTGGATCCAGCCTCCACTGAAAGTCGTTACAGCAACCAGAGTGGACAGACCTTCCCAAGCCTGACTGACCACCCAGACCACCAAGCCAAGCCTATGCCACCCAGAGACGTGAAGGACCCTGAGATGGACCAGTTAAAGACTAAAAGACTCTTTTCATTCCCCAGAAGACAGTTAGAAAGATTATGGGGGGAGGGTGGAAATTCATTGTAACTGAAAATTCATTGTAATGTGAAATCCATTATAATGTTTTCCTTCTTGTATCATTTATATTGTAACCAGTTTGATGTACTCTCATGCAAGGATTGTATTTGAGAGTGGCTGGCCTAGCAAGTTCTGAAAACCTTGTACTTATATCTGGGGGAAGATTGTCCACATGTTTGTATTATCTGTATTGTAAAACTAGCTGCATATACAGGCACATACACAGAGATACACCATTTAGAATTAGATATGTTACTCCTTTCAGCTAGCTCCACACAAAGCTGCTCCTAGCTTCATTTTAATGTGGGTTTTTTTATTCATTTTTGTTTTGCTGCTCTGAGGCACTAAGGCCCAAGCAAAACTCCATGCTAATTCCATGGGGGAGAGGGCATCTCTCTCAGGCAATTCCTGAAGAGATAGCAGAAAAGAGATCTCCAAATCCCAAGTCCTGACTGTGACTCACAAAGGAGGCTGTCCAGTTGCCCAGTAAAGCAGGATATGTTGTACTGGTGGTCTCATGAGTAGAAGTCTCAGGGCTCATTGTATGTAACTTTAAAAATACTAAATAACCTAGATTGCACACTGGTTAACCTCAATTTGGCCGCACAAACCCTGGAATCTAAGACTTAGGAAGGTAGTAACCATAACCTGGTAAATGGGCAGCCTGTAATTTAAAGGTTGTGAAGAATGTAGAAGCTTGTGCTTCCAACCTGACTGTAAGCTCACAAAAAGTACATCAAACATCTGAAAATTATTTGGCACGAAAAATTGGATACTGCTAAAAAAAAAAACCAGAAGTTTTCCCAGATTTCAGACCTTCATGGTTGAAAGCTTTTGGGAGCCACTGAAGGAATCCTTTTCTGTTGCCTCTTTTTTTCAATGCCTTTCCTTTGCATCAGAAAAAAAAATTAAGAGCATCCATCAAGTCTCCCTGATCTGATCACCTTTTAATCTTTTGTGAAAACTCTCATGTGTTTTGAAAAAAAAAAAGAGGGATTGTAGGAAGTTAGCACCCACTGCTCTCCTAGAAAATTGAAATAGCCTAGGAAATATTAAAAAGGCAGAATATTTTCCCTAAAAAGAGTAGAAACTCAAGAAGCAGAAACTCACCCCAGAAGCAGAATCTCACCCCACCTTTGTTAATGGGTGGGCCATTAAGGCCTGGGCCAGAATACTTTACATAAGAAGGAACTCCAGGTAAAGCTATGAAATTGCCAAAAGCCCTTTTAAGGGCACAATCATTCAGCAAGGCTAGACCAAGCTGGAACTCAAGACAGCCCACAAAGTTGCCCCTGGGAGTCTCCAATTCAAATCTCAACAGAGGGTATAAAACACAGCACTCTTCAGTACCTTTTCCCTTTTCTTATTGACCTTCTCACTTTGAAGCATGTGATCATCCTACTCTGGAGCTCCAGGCCATGTGGTCCTGTACACCATTAAACCTTCCGAACAGCCTCCATGTTTCCAGTATCTTTTTCCCCACTTGGAACTGAATCCAGAAGGATATTTCTTTCAACAGCTTCATTTCTGGCACACATAAAACATTATTAAACCTTGTTTCCAAATATGGAATTTGCACACTGCCTCTTCCAATAAATTTAGCCTACTTGCCATTTGCCAAGACTACTGTGTCTCCTGCAGCTGCATCTATCTTGTAAAACAATTTAGCTTTATTAATAATTGTTTGGCTAGCCCCACAGTCTTTAAGTCTTTGATTTCTTCCATTACTATTGCAGGCTTTTGCAAACAGCAATCTGTCCAACAACCTTGCAAAATTCTTCTGTCTTGCAAGCAGTCCTTCTTTAAATGAGTAGTGACACCACAGATGAAACATTGTTTCTGTTGTTGGGCTTTCTGCTTAGCTGCAATCTGATGTCTTCTACTGCTGTTCTGCTGCCCACTGGAAACTCCAAGGCTATTAGCTCTGTGCTGTTCTCTGCAGATAGCCTGACTGTGGAAATTTCCATTGTGCTCCTTGGGCCCCCTCCACAGGAATTTTTCCTCCTCCTGACTTTTTCTAAAATGATGTTTTTGCTCTTCAGCTATCAGACATGCTTTCAGAGGTTCCAAACTCAATTCCTGCTCTGGTTTGCATTCAAACACTGCAGACACAATGTCCCACATTACATCTAGGCTGTTCAAAACTAGTAGTACTTTTTGAGATTCTGGTATTCTCATCCCACATTGTTCTAATTCCACAAATAAAGTTTGCATGTGAACAAAGCGTTGTTCCACTGAATCTCCTGGCTGAAACGAGCTCTATGTAACTTTCTTGATAATTGTACAAAGTTGCATGCAGATACCCTCAATTTATCCAGACTTCCTTAGCAGTCTTTGAATCAGCTACATTGATAAAATGATCATCCTTTAAAAATTAGGTTAATATAAGCAAATGCTCTATCATGCAGCTTCTAATCTGCAGCATTCAATAGTGCCTGGGGTGAATTTTCAACAATATTCCAAAGCTCTTTAACCTTCAGGAAACATTCCATCTTTGCAGCCCAAATAATATAGTTCTTCTGACCCAAACGAGGTTAGAGAGCTCTCTTTAATTTTTTTCAGCCATCCTGCAAAGCCTCTTGCTTGGTTTCTTTTAAAGCTGAGAGGCAGTCTCTCAGCTTTAATTAAAATTCAGTCTTTTTCTGGCCTTCTGGACCCATAACCTGTCCAGAGTTTTGCAGAGATAATTCAGCACCAGAAAAATAAACACAGATGGTTGATGCTTCATTGAACATCTTTATAAACATAATAAGTATATTTTACAAACCAGTTGTAGATTTCTCCAACAAGGAGCAAACTCGGACAGAAACATATTGCATGTTCAGAGTAGAGCTCCAGTCTTCAGCAAGCAAGCAAGTTAGTTTCATCTTCAATAGACAGATGCAGAGCTTAAAATAGAGCCACGCCTAGATTACTTCTAGTTTCAGTTTCCAGTCTAGGCTACTTCTAGTTTCAGTTTCCAAACTGTCCTCAGTGGCTGATTTAGGTGTTATGCCTATTCATTGGCTGACCTTGTTACCATGCTCTATTCCAGATCATGAATATATTCTGAAAAAACACAGCACGAACCGACTAGCAACAAACTGCTTTTTGTCAGAGCTGCCTACTGAGTAATCCCTACCATCAATATAGCTGCACGACACCACCGCCTCCATCACACCCTATAATCTTTAATCTCCATAGAAGGAGAATGCTGCTTCCTAGCTGGTTTGAAAATCGTACCTCTCACTTGTTGTTCACACACGTGCAGTGCTTCCCCAGTCTCCATTGTCCATTACGCTGCTTGGTTGGCTGCTGCGCAAGTGCCGTGCATCCCCCTTTCACTGGTCTTCGTTGTGAGAGCTGCGAAGACCCAAATGACCATCTACCCCCCAGAATGGCAGCCCTGGATCTGATAGGGCTGACATGTGGCCCCTCTACCATAGGGATGGGAGCTGGAAAATAAAAATATGGTTAATTAACTGCTCCTAGCGAGTTCCATTCTGTACACAGGAACCCCCTGGTTTCATGGGATTTTGGCGATGGAATTTGGGTATAAGTCTTGGAGCATTCATATTATTGACATGCACCTATTAAGCCTCTGATAATGGATATCCCTTTCACAACACCAGGTATTGCAATTGTTTCCTATGTATTCGAGAATCTAAAATCCTTTGGACCTCAAAATGCTTCATCCCCCCAACCATTGGTTTTAGTGAAACAGGACCCCTAATAGCTGCCATCTGGACTGGATGTAGCAAACTACAATGGAAAACCAGGTGGGTTTTCCCTAAGAAAGGATAGCTTCAAATATACAGTAACCAGATTGATTACTTTTTCAATCATGAATGGGCTAATAAACTTGGGGCCCAATTTTCTATTCAGTAATCTAAGGTTTAAATATTTGATTGATAGATGTACTGACTGCCCTATGCTAAAGGATGGCTGAGGACTTCTTTTCCTATCTGCTTGGACCTTATACTCAGCAGCAGCCTTTTGTTATGCTTTTGTGACTGCTGCCATTTTCCCCATCCATTCTGAGAGGCCTCCTCCTCTGGTTTTTGGACAAACTTCACCCCATTAACCATTTAAGTCCCTTTAATACCTTCAATTTGTCTCCCAATGTCCAGTTATCGGCAATTGTCAATTTCTGGGATATGTAGGCACATAGCTGTAGCACACACTGGGGATTTTTTGTAACAGTGCAGCCCCAACCACAACATCACTGGCATCTGCCTGTACCACAAATGGCTTTTCAGGATTTGGATGTTTCAGTACAGGCTCTCGGGCAAATAATGCTTTTAACCATTCAAATGATTTCTGGCACTCGAGTTTCCACTGTAACGGTTGGCCTGGATGGGGTTTCCCTGAGACATGTTCAGTCCATAAGAGGTCAGTAAGCAGTAAGGCCACACGAGCAAATGAGGGGATAAATTGGTGGTAGAAATTGGCAAACCCCAAGGATTGTTTCTGTATATGTGGAGTTTGCCAGTCCAAAACCACTTGAACTTTAGCAGAAATTCACATTTAGATAGTTTAACATCCACCCTTTGCTGGTCTTCGGCGTGAGAGCTGTGAGGACCCAAATGGCTGTCCACCCCCCCAGAATGGTAACCACAGCTCTGGTAGGGCTGACAATCTGCAAATTTGAGGAGTTCCTCATCTATCCCTTTGTCCAAGTCATTAATGAAGGTGTTGAAGAGTACTGGACCTAAAACAGAGCCTTCGGGTATTCCACTGCATACTTCCCTCCATGTAGATGCAGTTCCATTGAGGACTAACATTGAGTGCAGTTGGTCAGACAGTTATGAATCCATCTTGACACAGTTGAGATATTTTAATTCTGTTTTCTTATGAAAAAGTGTGTTTGCTTGTAATAAGTACAGCATGAAGCGCCGGAAAAATGCCTAGAGAGTAGTTGGAGGACCACCCACTCTGGATCTGATCGAACACTACTGCGGTCCCATATTAGGACCTATTTAGTGGAGATAAGGACGGCAAAGCATTCTCACTTTTCCAACCTTATTGCGTACGCAGGAAATCGCCCAGCCACCCTTTTTAGGGTGACCCACTCCCTCTTAGAGGTGGGAATGCGGGATAATCCTTTACAGGGGTGGGCTGAGGACTTTTCGAATTTCCTGCAGGACAAAATCACTCAGATCCAGGACAGGTTGGACTCTGACTGGGCAACTCTGGACGGGGGGGTGGGGGCGGAGTTCGTTGAATTACCCCCAGATGCGCACTAAAGACCTACTTATTCCATCAAGCCTGTCTGGCCTAGAGTTATGTGTAGGGTTTTTAAAACCTTAATGGTTTTTAGTTTTTTAATCCTTTGATAATTTTTTAATTTTTCCAGCCAATTATTTAATTCTTTTTAAATTCATTTTAAACATTGTATTTGTACTTATATTTGTATTTTATTCGGCTGTATACTGCCCTGAGTCCCGCTAGGAGAGGGGGCGGTATATAAGATTAAATAGAGATAAAGATAATCAGCAGAATGAACAAACTTGGAGTAAAAAGGGGAAATTATATTCTCATTCCATGGTTATAAAAGTAATTCATTTATTGATATTACAAAATCTTGTTGGCACTAGAGTTCACACTCTTAGATTCTCACTTTAAAAAAGAAACTTTCTAATAAAAAATGAGGGTTGAACTGATTTGTACATTTTACCTTTGTGGTTGTATTTAGATTTGATACTTTCTTTAAATGTAATTGTGTCATGCCAATCAATTTAGCCTATTTTTATTTAATATAATAATTCTAAAAGATGTAAGGTTGCTATGGATATGATAAAGACTGAACGGTAGTTGAATTAATGAAATAGGATTCCTCTATTATCTTCAAAAACAGGTGAAAAGACTAAAAGGTTTGGTTAGCATGGATTTTTATGGTATAACAAAGTTATAGTTATATGGATTTTAAAAATCACTATGTAAGAAGTGTCACACTGAAACTATTATTCCAATATTCCAATTCTAACATTATTTTATTTGTTAGCAAGATCCAATCTTTCAAGGTCATGTAAAGTATTAGTACCACTTTATAAAACTCTAGTGAAACCACACCTGGAATACTGCAATCAGTTTTGGTCACCATACTACAATAAAGATGTTGAGATTTTGGAAAAAGTTCAGAGAAGAGCAACTAAGATGATCAAAGGCCTGGAGACTAAAACATATGAAGAACAACTACAGGATTTCAGTTTGGCTAGTCTAGAGAAAAGAAGAATTAGGGGTAATATGATAGCAGTATTCCAGAATTTGAGGGGCTGCCACAAAGAAGAGTAGGATCAAATTATTTACCAAAGCACCAGAAGGCAAGACAAGAAAAAAATGGTTGGAAACTAATCAAAGAGAGAAGAAACCTATGTCAGAGTATATTCATGAACTGGAATAGAACATGGTAACAACGTCAGCCAATGAATAGGCATAGCAACTAAGTCAGCCAATGGGACTGTTTGGAAACTGAAACTAGAAGTAGCCTAGGCATGGCTCTGCAGTTGTGAAGTTATGTTAAACTGAGTCTGTCAATTGAAAGAGAAACTTATTTGCTTGCCTGCTGAACTAAAGTGAAACTGATGTCTGTTTCTCAGCTCCTGAATTGCTGCTCTGCTCTGCTGTAGTTGAGTTGCTTGTAATATGCCTGCTTCTATTTGAGTTTGCTCCATGTTGAAGAAATCTACAACTGGTTTGTAAAATTTACTTAATATGTTTCTTAAGACGTTAAATGAAGCATCAGCCATCTGTGTTTATTTTTCTGGCACTAAATTTGTGCTGCAAAACTCCGAACAACCTGAAATTAAAGGAGAAACTTCATAACAATTAACCAGTAGGACAGCTTTGCTTCAGACATTGTCGACACTCCATCACTGAAGATTGTTAAGAAGAATCTGGACACTCACTTGTCTGAAATGGTATAGGATTTCCTGCTTTGAGCAGGGGGTTGGACCTCCAAGTTCTTCTATTCTATTCTATTCTATTCTATTCTATTCTATTCTATTCTATTCTATTCTATTCTATTCTATTCTATTCTATTCTGTTCTGTTCTATTCCATTCCACTGGTGCCAAATGTTTTCTAGGCACAGTCTTCAATGTTGGAAGCCTTCTTCTTTCTGCATTTGATGCAGCATGTGGCAAGATTTTAGCTTTCAATTCTTGCTGCCTGGCACTGAGCACTCCTGATATTTCAATGATGACTTCAGGCCCTTGCTGATCCTGTTCTTGCAAAATATGTGCATTTTCTTCTAATTCAGGCTGTTCAGTTGCTCCAGATGTTATTGGAGTATTTTTTGCTGCCACTTCAGCAGTCTGCTGTTCAACAGTCTGTGTTCCTGTTTCACAATTTTTTCATATTTCTTCATGTTCGACTTCACTAAGCACTTTGTTCTGAGTGATGAATCATTACTGATCGGCTAATCATAATTCAGTTATCCTTGAGTTTGGGTATTCTTGTTTCCATAATTTGTACATCCTTTATTGGTAGCCTCTTTTATCGGGTTCTGCTTTGTAGTAGTATTTCATTACAGTGCGGTTCTCTGACATAGTGTATTTCTGCCGCTTCTGAGGTTGTTCAGTTTCCAGTAGCCCTTCAGGCCCCATGCCCTGGTTGCTAAGCTATGGGACCCATAGCCTGTAGCCCACTTGTCGATGAATGCCCAGGTTCCCCAAAAGCCAACACGGTCCTTGTTAACCCAGGTGACGACCGGGCTGGTATAGGCTTTGTTTGGTTGTGTTTCAACATGATTCATTGCATGGGTTGTTCAGTGCACTCAGTTCTGCTCCACAGCCAAGTTTGCACTACCACCAGCTCTGCTTTCAGCTTCATTGGAGCAGTTAAGCCCCCCGCCACATCAAGGCGTCAACCTATGGATGATAGTATGATGATGATGATGATGATAATGATGATGATGATGATGATGATGGTGGTGGTGGTGATGGTGATAGTGATGGTGATCATGATGATGATCATGATTGGTTGTTGTTGTTGTCATTATCGTTATTATTATCATCATCATCCTCATCATCATCCTCACCATTTAAAATTGGTATTATTTGAAAAGCACTTCTCTGGTGTCTTATGTTTGCTCCATGGTTAATCTTGTGCATTTTGGGTTGGGTAAGTTACCAAGAGTCAATTAGAGTTTATTTGTCAATTCATAAAACATTTCTATGCCTGTTTTAAGGTTGCCATGACTGGGGGGTGGGGAGTGGATTTGAAGGAGCAGTGCAACAGTTTAAAACCAAAAGTACATTCCATTCTTATCTTGCAAAGATTATAGCTAATCTACTGGAATTTCTGCTGTGAAAATCCCTAATTAGATAAAGTGATTGATGACTCTCAGCTATGAATGTGTTTTGTTGGAGAATATGAATTATGATACACCAGAGGGATGGGGGGGAAACAGGATCATAAGTGATAGTTAATTATGTGTCTCAGAATTGGCTTCATGCAGGTCATGCCAACATGTTCGCTCCTAATAAATCCTTTGAAGTTTTTGAAGCTTGGCTTGAGGCTCATGATTTAATTAAGACAACTGCCAGAATCCTGACAGCAAGCCATCTCTCCTAATTAATCAACCTTATCAGGGTTCCTGGATCCCAGCCTCTCCAATTGCTCCCCTACATCTGGGCTATGTGGAGAGAAACTCAGGCAGCCATAGCAGAGGCCGGGCTATCAGAAGAAAGCCTGCTCCAGGGAACCCAAGAACAAACAGAAAAAACCTAAAGCTTCTGAAGTTGAGTTCCCCCATCCCCAGGCCAAGAAGGGGGAAGGCCCCTGAGTGAGCTGGGAAGAGCGGATTGGATGTAGGACTGGGCACAGGCTAGAGCCCCAATGTCCCTGATGGAATTTGTGGGGAGATCCATAGAGTAGCTGAGGGAAGAATTTGACTACCATTCGAGATGATGGCCCATCATGCTGCCCAAAACAGAGAGGAGTTTCCACAGAGGCTTTTGAAGTGAGGAGAAGCAGGCGAGACCACTGTCCCCCTTCTCTACCTACCAGAAGAAAAAAAAAGAGCCTGCAAGGGCATCCTGTACTTCCCCCACACAGGAGACAGACCCACTCCTCCTGTGCTGGGGAACTGGGGAGGAAGATCATCCACCTCAAGTGCAGGCTTACAGAGGGCGATAGAGGAGGGAGGAGTAGAGCTCAATGAACCAGCCCAGTTCAAAGGAAAATTTGATGGGGATCCAGACCAGCTAGCTCTATTCCTTGACTCAGCTGAGATCCACCTGGAATGCTATGGACCTCTATACCATAGTGGAGCCAAACGGTGAATGCCATTTCTGAGGGGCTAGAGGGAGAAGCAAGAGAATGGCTAGCAACCTTCCACAAAAGAAGCCCCCCCCAACTACATAATGCAGATGACTTCCTACAACTGTTAGTGCTGGATTTGAGGAAGCAGAGGATGACCCATATGCAGAAGATGAGCTCAGCAACATAAAGCAGGGAGAGTGACCCATCAAGGAACACATCTGTGAATTCAGGAGAATCAGTGGGAAGCTACCCATTTTGATTGAGTGGATGCTGGTTCATTTCTTTTAGAACAAGCCCAGAAAAGCAAATTAGCAAAGTAACTGCCTACCAGGTGTTTCTAAGTGGTCATAAAAGTTGACGGGGCATTACACAACATGATGACATGAGAAAGGCACCAGGAACCAGTGAGAGAGGTCAGCCAGACCAGAAACTACCCAGCTGAAGGGACAACAAGCACCACGACCGGCACAAAAAACCAGCCCTCTCACAAAGCCCAATTAAATGCTACCAATGCTGGGGAGTAGGGCATATGGTAGTGGTGTGCGCAACTCCAGATCTGAAATTATGGCCGAAATCACCACCCACAGCACAACAAGGACAAGACCCCAGGTGTGCCACCAACATGTCCCAGAAGGCCTTTCAGGCTGCAGAGGTCCCTCCCCACCTAGCCAAAGGGCAGGAGGAGCCCCAGACAATGATGACCAGTCACCAGATTCCTATGACAGTGAGGACAAGGGCAAAAGTGGCCCAATGGTGAGTGTATTAGTTCTTCTTTTCATCTTCCCAATACAGTCATAGCCCCAAAAAACAGGAATTCAGGGGACTTTCCAAGCCCTAATAGATTCAGGCTGCACTAGGTCATTTATGGGGGAAAATACTTTCAACAGGCAATTCTTTCTGGAGTTGGTTCAAATGACTGTCATTTGCTCAAAGCTCCAGAGATTTTCCTAGAAAGCAGTGAACAATAAAAAGCAAAGCTGAAAGAGGTTACAAACTAGTCCCAGTTCCATGGAGAGCTTGGGTGGTGGGAAGAGTCCAATCAGAATATTGAGTACAGTTCCTCCAGCCTCTTTTCTTTCTTTGATCAGACCAATATTAGATTTGAGTTGTGAAAACTCAGTCATTATTCAAACACACATGTCTAGATCTCCATTGAAGTTAAAGATTTAAATTGATTCTTTTTTTCCCCTTAGGAGGTGTGTTGAGAAACTCTACTATGCTAAGTCAGATCCATTGGTGTGGCTTGATATATTGGAGACCTCTTTTAGAGGATTTTTTGGCTGCTGATGTGTTATTCATTCTGATGTTCCCAGTGATCAAAGTGAATGCCTTCAAGTGCTCAGAGGCTGATCCTATTCCTATTCCACATGAATGGTTCCAACCAGGTGATCTCCTCATCGGAGGAATGGCTTCACAGCATTTCTATGCCTTCACTGAACATACATTTAATCAACATCCATCTCAGGAGCTCTATGAACTTTCAGAGTAAGCAAATCCTACACTCTTCTTCACCTTATGATTC
This sequence comes from Bungarus multicinctus, assembly GCA_023653725.1. NCBI lineage: Eukaryota > Metazoa > Chordata > Lepidosauria > Squamata > Elapidae > Bungarus > Bungarus multicinctus. The sequence goes on along the minus strand of CM042840.1, from coordinate 141,180,499 downwards.
CTTGTTTCTTTTCAGCTCTTCTATATGTTGGTACCTATTCTTTTGAGTTAAAAGCTGTTCAAAGAAAGCAGATGGAAATAAATCTGGTCAAGTAACTGCTTGAGTTTTCATAGAGTTTTGGGCTTTAGACTAAATAAGACTTTTGTGCTCTCATTAAAATACTTCATGTTGTTTTCAGAAGAATGACATGAGAGGGTGAAAACCAATTGCTAGATCACAAATCTCTAAAACACAGGGATTTAATAAAATGAAAAAAAAGAATTAAAAGATATCTTCAGTCTATTAAATAAAATAAGAATAGAATTTGATGTTTTGTAATTTTTTTTGGAAAGAGATCAACATCCAACTTCAAAAAAAGTTTATTTGAAAGACAGAATTAGAAACTTATCTTCAGTGCTCTTAATAACTTGAAAAGATTACAGCTGAAGAAATTTAGAAATATGGTTCTCAAAGAATACCTATCTGAAATTTGAAATGTTTTATCTGAAATCATAACACAGTGTTTGAACTAATGAAAAAAGATATAGGAGAAATTAGGATTCTTCATTCCCAACTAATTCATTCACTGCAGAATTGGTTTCTCAGATATTCTGAGGAATTCCACACTCAACCTAAGCTGTTGGTCTCTCTTGCAGTTTCTAGTTGGTTATCAATCCAATTTCTGAAATTCCAGTTTGGACTGCAGTGAGTGGGCATTGGGGCCAGGGTTATTGCTTTGAGTCTATTGATTTGAGTTTGGGCTATGCTACTGTAGGACCTGATTATTCTCCAGTATTTTGCCTTTTTTATCTGTGCAGAGCAAGTCAACCCGTTGAGTGCTTCTATCAATCTCTGCTTTTCCCTTTTTGGTTTACTCTTTCCTCCTAGCCTTTGTGTTTGCTTCCAGATGTCTCAATTAACAGATGTAGTGGCTGTTCTTCACCCCTCTCTCCCCAACAGCCCTCTATCCTAACTCTTTTTTAAATATTTTTTTTATCTTTTAAAAATATCTCATTAGGTGAAAAATGTGGTTCCAGGTATTCATATTCCCATGTAAATGCTATCATAATTACATATCAGCTTTCATATCCAAATTATTATTTATTACTTTTTCTTTAAATAATCTTATACACACAGTATTATCCATATTCGTATTCAATTTCTATATTCATTACTCTTATTTTATACAATCTCATTATATATTATAGCTTATTTCATTTTCTTTAAATATTCTCCTGTCTTATTTAACAATTTTATCCATATTCTTATTCAATTTTTATAATAATTATATACATATTCTTGTATCCATCACATTTGCAATTTTTTTCATGTACAATTATTCCAGTCAAAGGTTTTCCCCCTTTTATTATCAATTCAAGCTTATCACCCCTTTACTTATACATTTTCTCATTTAATCCCTTTAACCCATTATAAAAATTTATAACAATATGGCCATAATAGTCCCTTAACTACTATTAATTAGGTAAACATACATATACATATTCTATATCAGATTCTACATGGTATTCCTTCTACTCTAATATATTCAAATCATATATTTATTCCCATAAACACTTATATACTAACTTTATGTTACCATTTTAGCCTGTTCAACTAATAATAATTTATCCATTTCAAATCTTATACATTCTTAATAACCACAATGTATTTCCATGCAGAATCTCTTTTGCTAATCATCTGCTACTAATTGTCTCTAAACCTTTGAACTATATAATTTCTTCTCATTTTAATTTGCTTTCTCTTACCAGTCATTTTTGGGTCCTTTCCCTTTCTTTCCCTTCTTTTCTCTATTATATCCTTTAAATTACCTCTCCAGCTATTTACTTTATCACCCTCCCTTTTCTGATCCTTCTTCTGCAATTTCCTATTGTTTCCTTTTCCTTTGCTTAAACTTCCAAACAATTCCCCCTTGGTTTATCACATCAAACCTTTTTCTTTTCTTTTTTTAATTTTAACTCCGTTTTTATCATGTCTTAGCATTCACTGCTCCACTTGTTCATTAAGGCTGATTTGTTCTTTGGTTAACTCCTCCCCCTCTAGTTCTCTTTGTTCTTTTTTAATTTGCATCGCCATTTCCAGTTTTTGTAGCATTGTATTCCATAGTTCTGAACATTTTTCATCATATTTGCAATTCCAACCTTATTTCTGTATATATTCCATTCATCTTGTCAATCCAAATGTCCAGTAGCTTATTTCAACCAGTGTCTTTATATATCAATTCTGGGGTAAAATCTTCCTATATCTCTTTATAATAGTATTTTAGCATTCCTTTTTGTGGCTTTTAATTGCAATATATTCCTCTTATTTCATTTCACATTCCAGTCTTTTAATAATCATTTACCATTAAGTGGCGCTATTAATTCAGGTCGATGTTCCACTTTTCTTGTTCACTTTTTCCTTTTTTATCATTTTATTAATACTGCTAATATCAAATTATTACCTTTAGTAGTAAATTATTACTTTAGTAGTCAAATCCAACATTTAAGATGCCTATTTTAGTGCCAAAATCCAAATAGTTGTCCAATTTAATTTCAAAATTTGTTATAGTTAAATGTTTTCAAATCCAAAATCAATTTTCTTAATTGTCCAATTTCCTCTCATTCTTGATTTGCTACTTTGCAATTTTTTATACCAATTCTTCTCTTCAATCCCAGGGTTACCTTTTAATGTCCAAGTATTTTATCTGGTCCACACACTGTCACAATTTCACTGCTCCAACACAATCTTTATTTCCCAGTCAGTCTTCCATCTTCAGGGTGGCCATTTTAGACCACCACTACAGCCCGTCTTCAGAGGTAGTATACCTAGGAGGGGAGATGCAACTCCCCTTGACCCAACAGGCAGCCTCCCCCTTCTTCATCACTTCTCCAAGGTGGCTCCTGCCTCATTTGGAGCCCTTTAATGAAAAGAGAAAGGATCAAAGCCGCACACAATTGTGGACTCTGATCCATCTTCGACGGATATGCCACTGGAAGTCATCCTAACCCTGATTCTACAGTAATCAAAGCAACAGGGGATACAACAGCTTGTTCCATTACTCCTATATTCTTCTGTAAGTCCATGAAAATTAGCTATTAAAGAAGAATGAATAGTTAAGCTTCAATCAATCATAATAGAGCTGGAACAGACCTTGGAGGTCTTCTAGCCCAGCCCCTTGCTCAAGCTGGAGGCTGTATACCATTTTAGACATGTGGCTTTCCTGTCTTTTCTTAAAAATCTCCAGTAATGAAGCACCTACAACTTTTTAGGGCAAGCTTTCCCAATGGTTCCTTATTGTTAGGAAGATTCTCCTTAATTCCAGGTTGTTTCTCTCCTTGGTCAGTTTCCATTCATTGTTTCTTGGCTTGCCTTCTGGTGTTTGGATAAAATAAGTTGACTCCCTCTCCTTTGTGGCAGCCCCTCAAATACTGGAGTACTGATATCATGTCATCATGTTTAGGAGAGGTAAAGAGAAAAGTGGAATACATTTAAAACGTACCTACAGACAGTTCTTACCACTGAACATTGCATTAAAATCCTAAAAACATTATTAGTATTTGTTACTAGGAGCAACACTCTGTGAATAAAGTATGTAATCATTCATAAATATTATATAGACCGTAGCCAAAAGTGTTTAATTGACTAGAGACACTAGCAATATATTGTAAAAATATTAATTGCAATCATACGCAGAAACCACTATGTTTTTCAGTACTGTTCTATGCATCGTAGACTTGTTTTCTGAAGACTTTTTTTTACTTACAGTCTCATCATAAAATTTTACCAGCATGTCCTTTCCTTTGTCTTTGCTGTGAAGGAGATCAATGAGAATCCACAAATTTTGCCCAATTTTACCTTTGGATTTCACATGTATGACAGCTACAATAATCTAAAGATGACTTATCGGACTACTCTGGACATGGTTTTCAAATCACATATATTTGCCCCCAACTACAGATGTGGCACCAGGAAAAATCTCATGGCCATCATTGGAGGACTTGGATCAGATACTTCATCCCATATAGCAGACATAGTAGATTTTTACAAGATTCCACAGGTGAGTCTGGCCTGTTCTTCTTAATTGATGAAAAGATTAACCAATTGATTAAGGATAACTAAGAGCATTTTTAATGTACATTCTCACAAATCTCACTAAGATTTACAGTAAGTGACTCAAAATCAAAATTAGATTCCATGGTGAATATATAACAGAATAACAGAATTGGAAGGGACCTTGGAGGTCTTGTAGTTCAACCCTGCTCAAGCAGAAGACCCTATGGCATTCTTGACAAGTGGTTGTCCAATCTCTTCTTAAAATGCCTCCAGTGATGGAGCACCCACAACTTCTGAAGGCAAGTCATTCTATTGGTTGATTGTTCTCACTGTCAAGAAATTTCTCCTTAGTTCTAAGTTGCTTCTCTCCTTGATTAATTTCCATCCATTGCCCCTTTTTCTACATTCTTGTGCTTTGGAGAATAAGTTGACCACCTCTTCTTCCTAACAGACCTTTAGATATTAGAACAGTACTATCATAACATGCTTAGTCCTTCTTTTCATTAAATTAGACATACCCAATAAATTAGGTTGTGCCCTTTTTTCCCTGCTCTTTAGTATCTAGCTGAAATAAAGAAAATTGCTCCTATAATTTTTTTTCCCTGCAATAATTTTTTTACTACAATTATTGAAACATTCATTCATTCATTCATTCATAGAGGTAACCAAGGAAGATATTGTGCAGAAAATGAGAAAGCAGCACTCAAATGCCTTATCACTTATGCTGGCTGAGTAATTTTCAGTTACTCCCTAAGTCTTAGTTATAACTTCCTTGCTAGCTTCTTGTTTGAATGAGTGGCTTTGTATGTGTGTGAGAGAGAGGGTGCACATGCCCCTTTGAATCAGTTTTATTTCTGGAGACTGTCTGGATAAGTCCATACAGTATTTTTGGCAAGATTATAGAAGTGGTTTGCTATATTTCATAGGGCTAGCCCAAGGTTTTGTTCCTAAGGATGGACTAGAAGTCACAATTGCTAGTCTGATACTTTAACCACTGTAGCATATTGGCTTTCTTTTTAACAATAGTGATAAAATACAGAACCCCATGTACATTCTCAAAGATCCATCTCATCCTGGGCACTTTTGAATTGATACCATCTGGCAAATGGTATAGGATAATAAAAACAAGGACAAATAGGCTGAAAAGCAGTAACTCTATTGAATTCTACTGTATACTGCAATATTAATGCAATATCAGGGGTTTCAATTCAATGTATAGAATGTGAATAATATGTGTTTGTATTTATTTTCATAGTCATAATATACACTGAAGATGGTATTTAATTTTGTTGTATGAGGTGCAATGACAATAGACTAAACTAAACTATATTCTTTTGAATAGAATTGGCTCCATTGTGCCAGCAGCATTTTAACACACTTCCTGTTAGGTTGAATGAAATAATGATTCTCCAGAAATTTATCTACATTTTCAAACATTTGAGAAGTTATGGATAAGAATTAAATTCTGATCTATCTATCCAATTTTTGAAGTGATCCATAAAAATGCATAAGTAAAAGAAAAACCTCTCCTCAACTTGGTGTTTTCTTGCAGCTCACATACGGATCATTTCCTATGGGAGAAGTTGATACCAGTCAATCATCCTCACTTTACTTTATGGCCCCAAATGAGGTCCCCCAATATATCGGGATTATCCGATTGCTTCAGCATTTTGGCTGGAAATGGATTGGACTCTTTGTTGCAGACACAGAGAGTGGAGAACATTTTTTGAAGAAATTGGAGCTCTTATTTTTCCAGCAGGGAATCTGTTTATCTTTCATACAAAGATTTCCAAAATTGTTGCATTTGGACGACTTGGGCGAATTTAATGATATAGTGTTTGATTTTTATACACATTTTACAGACATTAAAACAAATGCATACATCATGTATGGAGAATCTTTGACGTTAGCCTGGCTGACATCTCTCAAATCTGTATGGGAAATTGCAAATCCGGGAAAGGCATCCATAAGCAAGGTGTGGATTACCACCAGCCAAATTGATTTCACATTAACAGGAACCCAAAGGGTATGGAACCTCCAATTTTATGATGGGGCTATTGCCTTTCAAATTCATTCAAGGGAAAATATGGAATTCGAGGAATTTCTCCGGTCCATAAAACCTTACATAGGGCAAAGAGATGGTTTTCGAAACAATTTTTGGGAGCAAGCATTTGACTGTTTTTTCTCTAATTCAGGATTGTCATTGGGAAGTCAAGAATGCACTGGAGAAGAAGGCTTGGGAAATCTTCCTGAATCTCTTTTTCAATTAAAGATAACAGGCCACAGCTATAGCATTTATAATGGGGTTTATGCTGCGGCTCATTCTTTGCATAGCATGCTATGCAAGAGATCCAATTTGAGAAAAATTTTGGCAGATAAAGTGGCTGAATCTCCAGAACTACAGCCTTTTAAGGTAACATTTCTCCAACAAACTTTTCTTTCAATGAAGAATTTTATAAAGAATAAATTAGCTCACAAAATTAGCTAAGCCTTAATTATTATTATTTTTTATATTTGAAAGTAAACTTTACTAAAAATTAAAAAGAAAAATATATACAGTATAATATACAACATTTCATTACAAACAAAACCAATATATAAATACAAATATTGGCGTAAAACATACGTTGCTTATCAGCTAAGTCGGTGTAATCATTTATTGAAAATAATTTTACTAATATTCATTTTCTGTTTTTTGGTATATGCTCTTAGTTTAACCACTTCATTTTTCAAATTATTATCATTTAGTTTCCTGGTTTTTCTTCTTCATCCAATTATACCATTTTTCCCAAGGTGTAAGTACACTTTGAGTCTACCTTATCCCCAAATTTTTGTGTGAGTAGGTCCATTTCAGCACAGTCGAGAACTTTCTGTATTATTAGATTATTTGTTGACATTTGATCACCCTTCCAACATTGTGCCAACACAATTCTTGTAGCTGTAATTATATACGGAGAATTAAATATTTTATTTCTTTTACATAGTCCCCTATTAACATTCCCAACAAAAACATTTCAGCCTTAAATTCCAATTGTATATTTGTAATTTCTTTTATCCACATTCTAATTTTTTTCCAGTATTTTTTACTTTTGAGGCAAAGCCACCAAGCATGAAAGAATTTGCTTACATTTCCAACAAGTCGGATTTAAGTTTGGGTACATATTTGCTAATCTTGAAGGTGCCAGATACCACCTATAACACATTTTGTATTGGTTTTCTTTATAAACAACCAATTTTGTTATTTTATAATTTTGTTTCCAAACTTTTTCACAATCTTCTAAATTAATGTTATGTCCTACATTCCTTGCCCATGCAATCATTGGGCCTTTAAGTATTTCTTCTGCCATTTCAAATTCTAATAGATAATTGTACATTTTAGAAACTAACTTTTCATCTGTCCCCTCTAATATTTTATCTAATTGGTTTGGTTTTATCTCAATTCCAATTTCTTCTATATCTTTTTTGTATCTCATTTTGAGCTGTAAATTCTATTTTCATCCCTTGTTCTCTGAGTTCTTGGTTCATCTTTAATTCTCCTTGGGAGTTTAGGACATCATAATATCTAATCTTTCTTCCAATGTCTAAGGCATTGGGGTGGATCAATGCCTCCATGATGGAAACCCATCCTGGAATCTTCATATAGTGTTTATGTTTAATCTCTTTCTACACTTTTAATGATGAGCTTCGAATTACATGTCTATTAAAAAGTGTGTATCTCTTATTTTCAGGGTTCCACATGAAGACATGCCACCTGCCTCTAAATCATGCCTTTCTAAATTAAATTTTTTTTATTTCTTAGATTGGCCCATTCTTTAATCCATGTTAATACTACTGCTTTATAGTATAATTCCCAGGCAGGGAGTCCAAATCCACCTCTGCATCTATTATCTTGTAGTGAACTAAATTTTATTCTCGCTCTTTTCCTTGACCAAATAAATTTCATGGTAATTTTGTTTAATTCATTAAAACATTTTTTATCTAATTTAATTGGAATGGTCTGAAAAAGAAATAGTATTCTTGGCAAGATGTTCATTTTGATAGTGGCAATTCTCCCTAACATTGATAATTGTAATCCCCCCCCCCATTTTTCTAAATCCTTTTTTATTTCTAATACCAGTTTTACATAATTATCTTCTTTTATTATTGAACATTTTGCCGTAAGCCAAATTCCTAGATACTTAATTTTCTTAACAACTTGTATACTCATTGTTTCTACTAGTTTCTTTTGTTGTTGTTGTTGTTGTTGTTTCTCCGTTAGATTTTTTGTTATCATTTTGGTTTTATCTTTATTGATTGTTAAACCTGCCACTTCTCCATATCTTTCTATCTCTTTAATTAAATTTGGTCCTGATTTAATTGGTTCTTCTACAAAGAATACAAGGTCATCCGCAAATGCTTGGGCCTTGTATTCTTCTTGTTTAATTCTTAGCCTTTGATAATGTAAATTGGCAATTTATGAGACAACAGGTAAAGGAGATGAGATTTGGGAATAAATTTGAAAAAAACATTAGAGTCAATATATTCAAGCAAAAAAACACAGGTAATAATTAATGGAGAAATGACAAATTCATCTGAAATAGAAAAAGGAGTCAGGCAGGGATGTCCACTTTCACCTCTGCTCTTTATTATAACTTTAGAAATCCTGTTGAGGAGAGTTAGACAGAATTTGGAAATAAAAGGACTAAGAATTAAACAAATAGCTAAGCTTTAATTAATATGTTGTTCAAGTAGCTATGATGTCAACTCTGAATCTGACCTGGCTGTAGCTTGTTCTCCTTTCTGTCTGGGAGGGGGGTCTTTCCTATTGGGGTTTCTTTTCACATGGCTTCATGTTGATACAGCTTGGAGCTGAAGGGGGAAGCTTGGAGATAAAGCTGTAGATGTGGGTTTGTAGTCAACATAGCTTTCCAATGAGTCACGGACATTCAAATGGCTGGCTGGCCAGAGGAGGAGGAAAGACATAACCAGGCAACCAGCTAGTATCCAGATTGAACAATGTGATTTATTGTTTTTGGGAAAAAGGAAATGTTTATTTTTTAATAGAATAGAATACCTTTATTGTCAAATACAATGACATTTGAAAGCTACTCCAGCACAGTGCCCCAAACACCACATCACAATCATACTACAGAGTATTTAAAAATTAAAATAAATTAAAAGGAAATGTGGAAAGCGTGGGACAGGTATAATATATGTGGTACCTTGTTCAATAGCAGTAACTGAGAGACTGATCTTGGAGTCCTAGTGGACAACCATTTAAATATGAGACCGCATTGTGCAGCAGCTGCCAAAAAAATCTAATGCAATCCTAAATCCATGAACAGAGAGATAGAATCAAGATCACATGAAGTATTAATTCTTTTAAAATGCCTTAGTAAGGCCACACTTGCAACACTGCATTGAATCTTGGTTGCCATGATGTAAAAAAGATGTTGAGACTCTAGAAAGAGTGCAGAGAAGAGCAACAAAGATGATTAGGGGACTGAAGGCTAAAACCAGGGGTGGGTTTCTATTGGTTTGCACCGATTCTATAAATCCAATTGTTAACATCACTGGTAATTTTAAGAACTGGTAAAACTGACCCCTCCTTGGCCCCGCCCCTCTCTGCTGCTCCACGGGCCAAAAACCGATTTTTATTACTGCACATGCACTAAAATTCCTTCTTTATTCTCCCCCACCCATCCCTCCCTTTGCTGCCCTGGCCCCCACCCCTATCTGCCACTCCAAAATAAAAAAAAACTGTTTTTTTTACTACTCATGTGCGAAAATCCCTTCCTCATTCTCCCCCACCTGCCTTGCCCTGCCCCTACTTATAGCGCATGTGCGCTAAGTACAAACATTTTCCCGCACAGCGCCATCACCTACACCACCACCACCAGCAGCAGCAGCAGCAGCAACAGCAGCAGCCACCACCACCACTAACCATCCTTGCCTGCCTGGCCTGCCTCCCAGGCCTGCCTTGCCCAGCCTGCTTGCCTTAAAGAAGATACAAGCCTCGGCCACTGCCGCTGCTGCTAGCCATTCTCGCCTGCCCTGACTGCCTATCCCGCTGGCCTCCAAAGATGCAGATTGGTAAGTACGACCTCCAACCCGGTCCCCTACCTACCGCTGCCAGTCCTGGTCAATTGCCAACTCCCAGGATGCCCACCGCCCTTGCTGATGCTCCCTGCCTCGCTCACCCCCATCTTCCCTCGCCCACGGCCCTCCATTGTTGCTGCCTTGCCTTCCCACCACTGATTGGTAATGAGGAGGCAAAGCAGCAGCTCCTGCTGGCCTGGTCCCCTACCTCCTCTTGCCACTGCCACCAGCTGACTCCCAGGCTGGGCACTACCTCACCCACATGTTGGTCACTGGTGCCAACCTGCCACCTTCCCTCGCCCGCTGCGGCCCAAGGGTTGCTGCCTTGCCTTCCCACTACCAATTGGTAGTAAGGAGGAAAAGCAACACGTCCTGCTGGCCCGGTCCCCTACCTCCTCTGCTGCCAGCCCAGTCGAGAGCCGACTCATGTGCTGGCCATCCTTGCCGCAGCAAGCTGGAAAACTGAGGAGGAGCCCAGTGTAATTGGCTAGCCAACTTGCCTGTCTCCTTTTTGGTAAGTTGCTTTTTTATATTTATGTATGTATTTATTTATTTACTATCTGTTTTTGTTTTTATTAATCATAAAAGCAAAACAGATACTAAAGAAATAAATAAATACATAAATAAAAATTATTTTACTATTCACCTTTATGTTTCTCCTTTGCTTAAAAAACATCAAGATGAATAGTAAAATAATTTTTATTTATGTTTTTGTTTATTTATTTAGTATCTGTTTTGTTTTTATGATTAATAAAAACAAAAATAGATAGTAAAAATATATATAAATAAAAAAAGCAACTTATCAAAAGGGAGACAGGCAACTTCTTGTTACATTGATGTTATACATAGCGTTTCTGCTATAATCAATATATAGCAACATCAATGTAACAAGAAGTTGCATGCATACATAAACGGAATTTTTTTAAATAAAGTGTTTTATGTATTTAAAAACATAAACAAAAAAACATAAACATAAACCATCTTCAGTTACATAGCGTGTTGGTTGGTACAAATCACTTGTGCACAATCTCTGCAGTCTTTCCCTTCCAATTTGCATTAATCCTTATAAATGCACTGTATATATTTATATTGTTACTATTATTAATTACTTACTAGACTACTAATATTACATCATTTTATGCGAGCAAATCACCATTTCTACTTAATCTACTTTATAATGTTCATTTCATCATCACCAATCTATTCTATAACAATATATTCTTACTTTACCTTATCTCTGTAATTCTATTATACTTATAAAGTATTATAAAATATTTCATAAATGAAAAAGCAAAGCAGAAACAAATATCAATAAGTACAGCAGTGTAACAGAAAAATTATTTAAATTTCTTTGTACTGTTAACATGCGTAACATTAAATATGTATTGTATACTCTTTATGTGGGTACCAACAAAATATTTCTGGTTTTAAAATTTAAATCTATGTGTTGCTTTACCATTCAGTATTGCTCTGTGAATGTGCCTATCTATTCTTTTATAATCTAACTTCTTAGATGATTTTGTACTATTATCTTTTTTTGTACTATATATATATCTGCATAAGGCTGTAAAAAGCTTCAGTATATTTTTAAGCTGCATTCTAAAAAGATTAGATGACCAAACATGGCTTACCCTGGCTTCTCTCTCTCTCTGCTATAGAGAGAGCATTCCATTAGGGACTGTTGGTCCAGGAAAGTAGTCTTGGCTAGGAAACATTTTTGTGCCATTATTGGCACAAACTCCCTTGGTTTGTTAATAGTATTTCCATTTTAAGTGTTTCTTTTTCAGTTAATGAATTGTAAAATTATGAAAATATCAGCCATACATTTATATACACAGTGCAACATCTTTTTTATAGGTTGTCATTTTCAAATCCATTTTCAGTTCCATCTCAGTCTTGTATGGTGAAACTTGTTCCTCTTCTTTAACATCTTTTAAACACTAACTAACTATAGTGTCAGGGACTCTTAAAGGTAACTGAATATTACTGATCTCCATTCCTCGCCTGTTTTCTTTGCTTGCCATTGCCTTCACCACTCAACTTATAACAACAATCGTGTCCAAACCACAGTTGATTTTTTTTGCAGCATATTGCCAAGATGAAAAGGCAAATGAGTTTGTCTGCTTTCTTCGGCAAGAAAACAAAAGGAGATCCAAAAGAATCACAACCACAACCATTGGAGTCTGAGGAAAGCAGAACCAGCATATCATCCATCGAAGAAAGCGGAGCCATACATCATGCACATCACGACTGGAGGAAAGAGCCAGTACATCATCCATCGAAGAAAACGGAGCCAGCACATCATCTACACCACGATCAGAGGAAGGAGCCAGTACATAATCAGATACTGGAAGAACTGAATCAGATATTGACTGCTGGACACTTCAGCAGTACAATAATTTTAGGGAAAAATATGTGGACTGGATGTTTTCCAGAAAAAAATTAGATTAGATTGCAGAAGATTTGAAATTTTGACCAAAGAAAAATTGCAGTCAGTTCAGCAGAGGCGGAAAGGAGCTTCTCACAGATAAATATAATATGTTCAGAAGGCAGAAGTCGCCTTACACTTTCCAATATTACAAACCTCCTGACCATCAGTCTAATTGGCTTACCTGTGCAAGAATGGGACCCTGTTCCTATAGTAAAGACGTGGTTATGGGCACATCTTCACACAGCTGATGATGCTCAAGTTAAACACAAGAAACCTGAAACTTGGGACGATAATAAAAAAGCAATTTGGGAGTACTTTAAATGAGTTTTATTGTTTTTTTGTAAAGTTTTGTTATGTAATAGTTTTTGATTAATATTTTAAAATGCTGTAACAATATAGTTTTGTGTACCTTTTTATTATTTAAGCATTAAAGACATGACATAATAAACTACCTTCTGTTTTGGTATATCTTTTTTAATACTTAGTCATTAGGGCAAAGAAGTAATGTTGAGTTGGTCTCGCCCAGCCCTCTGCAGCCCTCCCTGTAGCTGCCTGCATCTCACCTTGCCCTCTCCAGGGTTCCCCAAGCCTTGGAAACTGTCAAAAAGCACTTGCTAAGCAATTGGCCACTAAGCGAGCACCTGGGCATTAAGTGAGAACCACTTAAATTTGGATTGTCAGCCACATGGCCACCTGACTGGGCCTTGCCTGGGCCTCCCCAGGCCTTGGAAACTGGCAAAAAGTACTTCCTAAGCAACTGGCCACTAAGTGAGCACCTGGTCATTAAGTGAGAACTATTTAAATTTGGGTTGCCAACCACATGGCCACTTGCCCGGGCCTTGCCTGAGCCACCCCAGGCCTTGGAAACTGGCAAAAAGCACTTGCTAAGCAATTGGCCACTTAGCAAGCTTCTGGTCATTAAGTGAGGACCTCTTAAATTTGTGTTGCCAGCCACATGGCCACTTGCCTGGGCCTTGCCTGGGCCTCCCCAAGCCTTGGAAACTGTCAAAAAGCACTTGCTAAGCAATTGGCCACTAATTGAGCACCTGGTCATTAAGTGAGGACCACTTAAATTTGGGTTGCCAGCCACATGGCCACGACCACCCCAGTCACATGACCACCAAGTAGTAGTCACGCCCACCCCAGTCACATGACCACCAAGCCACACCTACAAATTAGGTCAGGGCCACAGAACCGGTTCTTAAGAAATTTGAATCCCACCCCTGGCTAAAACATATAAAGAACGGTTGCTGGAACTGGGTATGTCTAGTCTAATAAAGAGAAGCACTGATAGGAGTCTTCCAATATCTCAGGGGCTGCCACAAAGAAGAAGGAGTCAAACTATTCTCCAAAACACTTGAAGGCAGGAGAAAAAGCAACGGATGGAAACTAATCATGGAGAGAAGCAACTTAGAACTAAGGAGAAATTTCCTGACAGTTAGAACAATTAATCAGAGGAACAACTTGCCTCCAGAAGTTGTGAATGCTCCAACAGTGGAAGTTTTTAAAAAGATGTTGGATAAGCATTTGTCTGAAATGGTGAGGTGTTTCCTGCCTAGGCAGGGGGTTGGACTAGAAGACCTCAAAGGTCCCTTCCAATTCTTCTATTCTATTCTATTCTATTCTATTCTATTCTATTCTATTCTAATGATTTTTAAAAAGCTTAATGATCTTCTCTGCCTCAATGAATTTGCAGTTAACTTTCTCCACAAGGAAGATCGCATCACATAATCCTGTGTATATTATTCATTGACAATACTTTGTGAGTTGACTTCTTGTTCTGTTGAGCAAAACTGGATATTTACACATCAAGGTGAATATACATGTCCCATGATAATGTTGCAGGATCCAAGAATTTCAGAAATAGAACATGAAATATCTAATGTTGATTTCTTTCCTTATTGTTATTTCAACTTCACTGCTTTCTTTTCAAGTAGCTCCACCCATTTCTTCAAGGCACTTCTTTCAACAACTCAGCAGGAGAGGGAGTGTCCTTTAATGAGAAGAGGGAAGTTGCAGGAGGATTTGACATCATCAACATGATCGTTTTTCCAAACAAGTCCATCCGGAGTGTGAAAGTTGGAAGACTAAATCCCGATGCATCTTATGGAAATGAATTTATCATTAATGAACATCAGATTGAATGGCACAGAGGTTTTAATCAGGTAGGGGCCCAGTCATGGGATACAAATAATTTAACAATCAGTTCTCTGTCCTGGGTGGGCATGGTTGGGTGGGTGTGGGTGCGTGGGTGTTTGCATTATAATGTAAAATCCTTACTTCCACCCCATCCCAGAGCAAAAGTAATGCAAAACCCTCACTTCCATCCCATTCCAGAACAACCACCATTCCCTCACTAATCTGCTTTCCAGTTCTGTTCTCCTACATGCAGAGCAACAAAAGAAGAGCATATGACTACCACTTTTAAAAAAATTCAGTCAGATCTTCCAACTTCTTGGGCAGGGGGGAGGGGGGGAGATCTTGTAAGGTCTGACTGAACTTACTGATCAGCCTCCCAGTGGATCAGTGCTGCTAGTCCATTGCTGCCTCCCAGCTGATCAGCACAGCTCCAGTCATGTCCTTGCAACTTTCCCACTGGATAGCCAGTGGTGAAAACAACTAGTTTGCTGAACTATGCAAAAAATTAACAAAAGGTTCATTGGAACTGGTATGATCTGGCTGAATCCCACCACTATAGGGACCTACTTATATGTTGAATGCTTATAGTTTTACAGCATCCTTAAATGGAAAAATTAAAATGCCTCCAACTGTTATGCTGACCATGATTTTTTATATCTATCTACCTACCCACCCACCCACCCACTCATCCATCCATCCATCCATCCATCCATCCATCCATCCATCCATCCATCCTATCTATTTAACTAACTCAATCACTCACACATTCTATTTTCATTTGATGAAAAAGCTTAGCAACTTGGCAACTATTTCTGCAATCTATTTTTCATTTTATGAGCAGGTTCTTCCAGTTTCTCTGTGTAATGAATATTGTCACCCTGGATACTGGAAGAGAAAATCTGAAGAGAAAAGTTTCTGCTGCTATGACTGTGTTGCATGTCCACAGGGAAAGATTTCGACCAAGATAGGTCAGTTTAAAGTCCTACAAATTATGAGAATATTGGGCTGCAAAGAAATTGTTTTCTCAAAAGTTATAATTTGACATGGTTATTTAAGTCAAGTGCCTGGGAAATCAGGAGATTCAGGAGTTCAAATGAGAATAAAGATGTATTATAAGCTTAAGCTCTCTACAAGAATCTGACCAACTAATGGTCAAGTGACAAGAAACAATAGATAGTGTGAAACTAATCAAGGAGAGATCCAACCTAGAACTAAGGACACATTTCCTAACAAAACAATTAACCGCTAGAATCACTTACCTCCAGAAGTTGTGGGTTCTGAGAAGAGGGCAGTTGTGGAGGTTTTGGAGCACCCACAAAAGAGATTAGATAACCATTTGTCTGAAATGGTATAGGTTCTCCTGCTTGAGAAAGGTGTTGGACTAGAAGACCTCTAAGGTACCTTCCAACTCTGCTATTCTATTAATATAAGTATACAAAAAAAAACTAATCACAGAATCAATATCAATCTTCAAGCAACAGTATAAAACATTCATTGAAATGTGGTAAATAGGACGTCAATGAGTTTCCATTTGATATTTTTTATCCAGATACAGAAGATTGTTTCAAATGTCCTGAGGATCAGTATCCAAGCAAAGTGCAAGATCGATGCCTTAACAAAACAATGAGTTTCCTGTCCTTTGAAGAACCTTTAGGAATCAGTCTGGCTTCAGCTGCTGTTTTCTTTTCCTTCATGACAATCAGTGTGCTCGGAATTTTCCTTAAGCGTAGAGATACCCCAATTGTCAAAGCCAATAACCGAGACCTCACTTACATTCTCCTTATTGCCCTCTTACTATGCTTTCTCTCTTCCTTGTTATTCCTTGGTCAACCAGGGAAAGTAACCTGCCTTTTCCGGCAACCAGCATTCAGCATCATCTTCTCAGTTGCTGTTTCATGTGTGTTAGCTAAAACTATTACTGTAGTTGTAGCTTTTATGGCTACTAAACCTGGTTCTTCAATGAGAAAATGGGTGGGAAAAAGATTGGCTCTTTCCATTGTCTTTTCTTGTTCTTCTCTTCAAGCAGTTCTTTGCATTATATGGCTGGCAACATCTCCTCCGTATCCAGAGTTAAATATGCAGTTCCTCATGGAAACTATGATTCTGCAATGCAATGAAGGTTCCATATTCATGTTCTATTCTGTGCTGGGCTATCTAGGCTTCTTGGCCATTGCCAGCTTTATTGTGGCTTTTCTTGCCCGTAATTTACCTGATAGCTTTAATGAAGCCAAGTTCATTACCTTCAGCATGTTGGCTTTCTGCAGTGTGTGGATCTCTTTTGTTCCAACCTATCTGAGCACCAGAGGAAAAGCCATGGTAGCTGTGGAGATCTTCTCCATCTTATCCTCCAGTGCTGGATTATTGGGATGCATCTTCTTCCCAAAATGCTTCATCATTGTGTTGAGGCCAGAACTAAATAGCAGGCACCAACTAATCAAACGAAACAATTAAATTATATTTACATTATTTTTTATGAATAAAAAGGGAAGGAAGTTAACAAAGAAAAATTAAAGACCGGCCCTTTTCAATCTTCCTTCCAACTTTCAAAGCCAGCATTCATGTTATGTAGTTATAATCTCTCCTCCATTTCCTAAATTAGATTTATTCTTGGTTACTGAAGAAGTGATTCAGCAATGTAATGAAGGTCATCCCAAAGGTCCTTTTTCAAGAGGCAATTGGACTGGACTTTCTGTTTTTTCTTTGAAGATGTTTTGCTTCTGAAGAAAAACTGAAGAAGCTGAAGAAGTTTCTGAGAAGTGAAACTTCTTCAAAGAAAAACCAGAAAGTCTGTTCTGACTGAAACCTGGTTCCAAGCAAACACAAGAGAAAGGTAACAGCACAACCTTTTAATGTTTCTTTCTTTTTTAATATAATTTTATTGGATTTTAACAAACAGATAAAACATCTTATTTGAGTACAGCATGATTCCAGGTTATGACATTTCCATACAGAGACACACTTTCATATATATATTCATCTTATATATTCAATTTCATATCTTAACATTTTTGCCAATTTCTCACAATTTCTCCTTTGACTTCTCTTGATTTTCTTTTATAGTAATATCAATCTAAATTTCTATATCTTTTTATTCATTATCCTTATACTTTCATCTGTCATTGTTTACAATTTTATATATTCTCTTCCAACATTCTTTAAAAACAAAAACAAGGTTCCCCCTATAATTGCCAATCGGAGTATAACACCTTTAAATCTTGTATTTATAATCTTCTCAAACATTAAGTTTATACATTCAAATTTCTAATATCTATTTTATATCTTGTAAATCCCTTCCTGCAGACTGGTTGGTACTTCTCCTTACAAATACAAAAAAGAAAAAAGATTCTATACAACTAACAAAAACTTTGTATATATATATATATATATATATATATATATATATATATATATATACACATACATAAACATTAGTAGGTAAAATAGTTATTCAAATTCATTCTCATGCTGGTATAATCCTTATAAATCTTTCACATCAACAATCTTTGGAAACAGGTAAAATATTTTTCTCCTTTCTTTATTCTTACATTAATTATTAATAAATATATCATTAATTAATTATATAGTTTTATCTAATAGGCAAGGTAATTATTCAAATTCATTCTAATAGTTAAATTTTTTACCCTTTCTTTTGAATATTCTATCAATCTTTAAAAATAACTATTCAAATTTATTCTAAATAGCTAGTATAAATCTTTCCTCTTTCTCTTCTATAATTTATCAAAGTATAAAAATAATTACCCTGTTTCCCTCTCTTTTTTAAAATAAACATATCTGACATAATAATATATTTTTATCTCCTAAGTTACTTACATATTTCATTTCTGACACATTATAATATTCTACTATCACAGCCCTATCTTTAGTACCCTTGCAGAGTTCTCAATTTTAACTTAATTTAACCATTGTCTCTGTACTCCCTAACTGAGCATATACTTTTAATCCTAGTATGTTTCCCTTTTTTTAATCTCCTGCTTTTGTTCCTCATGATTTCTTTCCCTTTCTATCTTCCCCCCCTTTTTCTCATCCTTTTTTTTTTTGTACCCTTCTCTCTCTCTTTTCCCCTTCTGTGGTTTATTTTTCTGCTTCTCCTTGCTATTATGTTTCTTTTGCAAAGTATTTTTCTTTTTGGCTGTTGCCTTTAATCTAAAACTTTTACCTTCTTTCCCCCTTTTTCCCCTTTTTACCACACTTTGCTTTATTTCAATAAGATGGCTTCTTCTTTGTTCCGCCCTTCTTTTTCTTCTTGAAGCTTTTTTTCATAGTCCAGGATCTCCATTTTAAGAAATTCAAACATGAAGCCAAAAGATCTTCCTTCTTTTTCTGCTTCTTCTTTCTCATTTTTAAGATACATTTTCACTTGCTCCAGGAGTGATGCCATTTTAAACAACCACCCGAGTGACTTTAAGTAACAAAAGAAAAAAGAAATCATTCTCTTCTTCCCCAAGCTATTCCTTCTTGTTTTTTCTTTCCTTTCCATTGGTTACTGTATCTTTTAATAAAATTTCAATTACAATCTATCCTTGGGAATCTTTTCAAAGTTCGCAATTAGTTCCCTTTTTTTTTCCGGGTGAAACTCTATTTTTTATTCCAAATTCCATCCTTTTATCTTCTCTTCTTCTTTTTTAGGACTTTCCAGATGACCAAAAAGACCAAATAAAAATTAAAAATAAAATAAAAAAAATCTTTTTTTTTGTCCCTTTGACGCTTAAATTTCAGCTTAAAATAGCCTATTAGTGTCAAAGTAATTTAGTACAAACTTCTTTTCATCAACAATATAAAAATAGGAAAAGTGATTTTTAACCTCCTTTTCTCTCTTCTTTGCTGCTTATTACAATTTCCTTTAAGAGGTATCCCTCTAAATATTTTTAGCTTTTTATTTTTACCTTGTTTGGATGTTTTTTTATGTTTAGCCAGGTCTGTCCTGCGTTCCTCCTTATCTTCCTCCTGCACATTCTTATCCCGTTCTTCTTTGTGGCAGCCATTTCTGACCGCCGCTGGCCACCTTCAGGAAAGGGAGTTTGACTAGCCAAGGAGGAGAAGTGCAGCTCCCCTTGACTTGGCTGGCAGTCTCCCCTGTCTTCACCACCTCTACGGAGTGGCTTCAGCCCCGAATCCAAGGGATCAGGGGACTCCAGCAGCAAGCACAGACTGAAACAGCGGACAGTCGCGGATTTCAATCTGTCGCCTAAGAAACCGGAACTCTCCTTTTAATGTTTCTTAACGAATACCATTCTTTCATGGGTAAAAGGCTGCTTCAAACCAATTAGCTACAATAAGAAAGAGCCTTGCCAAGGTTTTGCAAGGCTGCCAAGAACAACAGATAAAGTTACTAAGCAATAACTCCAACACAAAGAGTCTCCAAACACCAACTCAGATATTCCTAATGTTCATCAGGCTTGAGTGTAAAACCTCTTTGCCTTCTGCAAAGAACTGCGGTTTCTCACCTGGCTTTTATCTCCTCAGGGAGGGGCCATTACCTTGCAGCCTTACTCCCATGTTGCCCATGCTGCTGCAGCTTCTCTTTCCTTCGAAAAGCCCTGCGCACAGGGCATGGGTTCCTTGGGGACCTCTTCATCACTGTTGCCAGTCTCCACAATCTCCAAAGGCAGCATTCCACTCCCTGATGGTCCTGGCCCCATCCCTGCATCACACACAGTACCCTCATCTGAGTCTTCATTCTCCGAGCCCTCAGCCATCCACACCTGCTGCCAGTGAACCACAACAAAGTCCAGTTGCCGTTTGAAAAAGCACAATTTGGACAAAAATGACCTGAATGATTGAGAATCTCAATAGACCAGGATGCCAAACTCAAGTCCCGGGGGCCTGATTTGGTCCACCGAGTGCTTAGATCTGGCCCACCCTAGAAACAACAAAGGACTGGCCCACAGTGCCTCTGCCAGCAAAAACAGGAGGGTTGCACATGGCTCTTCCAAGCTCCATTTCCAGTGGCAGGGGGTTGCAGGAGGTTGTGGCAGCTGAAAATGGAGTTCAGGATCCCATTTTCAATGGCAGAGAGCTCCGACCACCACAAGCGCCCCAGACACAAGCGATGTTGAGCTGGCCACACCCACCCTGGCCCTCCGAGTCAAATACAAACCTGATGCAGCCCTCAAAGAAATTGAGTTTGACACACCTGCCATAGACAATTTTAACATTTTACTTTGTCCTGTCTATATAGGCCACATAGCTTTCACAAGATTTATCATGACTTTATCTGCCTGTAAAATATCTGCAAGCTTTAATGAAGCTAAGTTCATCCCCTTTAACATGTTTGTCTTTTGCAATATGCGTTTCCTCTGTGCCAATCTTTGTGAGCATAACCATAGCCTATGTGAGCAGAACCACAAAATATGGTGGTTGTGGAGATCTTTTTCACCTTGACCTCCAGTGCTGATTTATTTGTGTGTGTCTTTTTCCTTTAAATGCTTCTTCACTCTGCTGAGATTTGAAGTAAACAAGGCGTAATTAATAAAAATAATGATTAAATAATGCATTTTTCTCTGTGTATTGCCAGGTTCTAATATCATATTCTAGCCACCAAGAGTAATTGTTCCTTAGTTCAGGTCATTAGAGAATGGAGAATATATACATATCATAACATTTCTGCAATATTAAATATCTATTTCCATGCTATCAAATCAAATTTTAATAAAAATATAAATAAAAAAATGACTTATTGTTTCTTATCCCCACATTTACTTTCTGCAGTATCTTCTAATGTCTTTGAAGAGGACAAGTGATGCTTTTACCTTGTAAATAGATGTGTGCAAACATTTATCAGAAAGTTCAAGGTTAAAATATCCCTCAAATATCTTCCTGGCAGCGGTCAAAATCCTGAGTTTATTTTTGAAGTTCTGCAACATTTTTCCACTAGTTTATAGATGAAAAATAAAATCAACAATAAAATTTATTTATTTATCAAACTTCTGAGATTGCCCATCTCACTCCAGGTGAGATTCTCTATGATGTACAAGTAAAAAAACATAAAACACTATATTGAATTTAATAACGCAAAAATAGATTAAACATTTGATTAAACGTTTGGAATCTGGCAAGAATGGAATGGAATAATTAGAATAAAAGAATTGGAAGCGACCTTGGAGGTCTTCTAGTCCAAGGGTCACCAACCATTTGGACCTCAGGGACCACCAAACTCATAATTTTAAATCCCAGGAATTCTGTGGGCATGGCTTTGTAGTCATGTGACTGGCTGGGCATGTCTTGTATGTAAATATTATAAATATTTATATAAATATTGAATTTTTTTATAAAAAAGAGCAACTTTTACCCATAAATAAATAAATAAAAACTAATAAATAAAATCAGGCAAAGCAGGCAGGCAGATTGAGTTGCTCAAAGATTAATTCAGAAATCTATCTATCTGTCATTGGCTAGCTCAGTCTATCACATAAAATTTGCTTGCAAGCAAACTGCCAAAATTAACTCACAACACAGCATGTATGTAAATATTGAATTT
The DNA here is from genome assembly GCA_023653725.1 of Bungarus multicinctus. NCBI lineage: Eukaryota > Metazoa > Chordata > Lepidosauria > Squamata > Elapidae > Bungarus > Bungarus multicinctus. The sequence continues at coordinate 141,158,321 of CM042840.1, read as the reverse complement.
TTTATTTAAAAAGTAACTTTTACCCAAAATCAGGCAAAACAGGCAGACAGGTTGAGTTGCTCACAGAATCATTCAGTGATCTATCTATCTGCCATCGGCTAGCTCAGTCTCTCAAATTTGCTTGCTGTGAGTCTGCACTGAATAATAGAACCTTCAGTCCTAAGGGAGGTTCGGCTGTGCTTAAAAGCAGAGCCGAAGATCTAAAGATTAGCTAGAAAGCAAGAAATGCAACAATTTCCTTCTTTTTAGCTAATCTAAATCTCCCGGCACAGCAGAACAGATGATGGTCAGAAAAAAGAAATATAGCAATTTAACAGGCAAGTTTGCTGAGTAAGAAGTGAGTGGGTGGGGAGTGTTCCCGCGGGCCATGTGGGCTGCACAGCCTTGTGTTTCTGTGCAGCCTGGATTAATTGCTTTTGGGAGGGGGGGCGTACTCTGGGAGTGAGATTTCTCTGCGGCCCACCAAATTTTTCTCACAGCCCACCAGTGGGCCGCGGCCCACCGGTTGGCAACTGCTGTTCTAGTCCAACCCCCTACTTAGGCAGGAAACCCTACAACACTTCAGACAAATGAGAATGAGAATCCAATCTCTTCTTAAAACTTCCAGTGTTGGAGCATTAAGTTAAGATCATACCTGGAATACTGCATCCAGTTTTCATCCCCATATTACAAACAAAGTTGCTGAGACCTTGGAAAAAGTTCAGAGAAGAAAGACTATGATGATTAAAGGCCTGGAGACTAAAACATATGAAGGACAATAGCAGGAACTGAGTATGGCTAGTTGTTCCGATGAGTAATTGCTCTAACGATCAGGAAATTTCTCCTTAGTTCTAGGTTGCTTCTCTCCTTGATTAGTTTCCAGCTATTGCTCTTGTCCTGCCCTCAGGTGCTTTGGAGAATAGCTTGATTCCCTTTTCTTTTCTTTTCTTTTCTTTTCTTTTCTTTTCTTTTCTTTTCTTTTCTTTTCTTTTCTTTTCTTTTCTTTTTCTTTATGGTAGCCCCTGAAATATTCAAACAGTGCTATCATGTCTCCCCTAGTTCTTTTTTTTTCATTTATTTATTTATTATTCAAATTTGTATACCGCCCCCTCTCCCTAAGGACTCGGGGTGGTGCACAGCCAAATAAAAACATATAAATACAAATACAATAATTTAAAATACATTAAAAGGATTAAATAAATTGGCATTAAAAATTAAAAGTAGGGAATTAAGAAAGTTAAAACCATTTAAAAACCAAATTTAAAACCATTACACATAACTCTAGGCCAGATCAGCTAGATGGAATAGGTGGGTTTTTAGTGTGTGCCGGAATGTCAATAGGTCGGGACGGTCCTCATCTATGGGTGCAATTTGTTCCAGAGAGAGGGTGTTCCCAAAGAGAAGGCCCGAACCCTCGGGGTTGCCAGCCGTCCAGCTGGCGGCACCCCAAGGAGGCCCGCCCTATGAGAGCGCACTAGTTGGTGGGAGACTGACGGTGGCAGCAGGCGGTCCCATAGATACCCAGGTCCCAAGCCATATAGTGCTTTAAAGGTGGTCACCAACATCTTGAATCATACCTGGAAGGCCACCGGGAGCCAATGCAGCTCACGTAAAAGTGGTGTAACATGGGAGCTCCGAGAAGCCCCCAAGACCACCCGCGCGGCCGCATTTTGCAGCAGCTGGAGCCTCCGGGTGCTCTTCAAGGGGAGCCCCATGTAGAGAGCATTGGCATAATCCAGACGGGAGATGATGAGGGTGCGAAGTGTGTCCCGATCCAGAAAGGGCCGCAACTGGTAGATCCTGCGGACCTGATAAAAAGCCCCCCTGGAAACCGCTGCTATATGATCTTCTAATGACAGCTGTACATCCAGGAGGACACCCAGATTGCATGCCCTCTCGGTGGGGGCCAGAATGTCCGCCCCCATGGCCAGCGAACGAGTAAGCTGGCTGTATCGGGGCGCCGGAAAGCACAGCCACTCGGTTTTTGCCAGGTTGAGCTGAAGCCTGTTCCGCCCCATCCAACCCCGCACAGCCCCCAGGCACCGGGTCATCACTTCCATGGCTTCGTCAGGGTGGCCCAGGGTAGAAAAGTACAACTGAGTATCATCAGCCTACTGATTGAATTCTACCCCAAAGTCACGGATGATCTCACCCAGCAGCTTCACATAAATGTTGAACAGGAGGGGCGAGAGGTCCGAATCCTGAGGTACCCCACAGATCAGGGGCCTCGAGATAGATCTCTGCCCCCCTGCCAACACAAATTGCGAGTGCTCGGAGAGGAAGGAGGAGAACCACCATAACACAGTGCCTCTTACTCCCAATCCCTCCAGTCGCCGCAATAAGATACTGTGGTCGACAGTATCAAAAGCCACTGAGAGATCTAATAGGACCAGGACAGAGGAAAAACCCCTGTCACTGGCCCTCCAGAGATCATCAACTAACGTGGCCAATGCCGTTTCCGTGCTGTGCCCGGGCCTGAAGCCTGATTGGCATGGATCCAAATAGGATGATTCTTCCAGGTGCCGAGAGCTGTGGTGCCACCACACTCTCAACAGCCTTCGCCATAAAGCAAAGGTTGGAGACCGGACAGTAATTAAATAATAAGGTCGGATCCAGGGACAGTTTCTTGAGGAGGGGTCCCACCACCACCTCTTTCAAGGCAGGAGGTAAGAACCCCTCACTCAAGGAAGCGTTTATAATACCCTAGAACCAACCACATGACACCTCCAGGGCGGCCAAAACCAGCCAGGAGGGACATGGATCCAATAAACATGTGGTGGCATTAAGCCCACCCAGCATCCTGTCCACATCCTCGAGGGTCACAGGATCAAACTCCCCCCAGATAACCTCACCAAACTCCACCGCCACCCACCCCCGTCCGGAGTTGCGCAGTCAGAGTCCAACCCATCCCGGATCTGAGTGATTTTGTCCTGGAGAAAATTCAAAAAATCCTCAGCCCGCCCTTGTAGAGGTTCATCCCGTGCTCCCACCTCTAGAAGGGAGTGGGTCACCCTAAAAAGGGCGGCTGGGCAATTCCCCATGAACGCAATAAGGGCGGAGAAGTGAGAACATTTCGCCGCCTCTATTGCCACTAAATAGGTCCTAATATAGGACCGCAATAGTGTTCGTTCAGATCCGGAGCGGGTGGTCCTCCAACCACTCTCTAGGTGTCTTTTCCAGCGCTTCACCTCCCTCAGATCCTTGGAAAACCAGAGAGCCAATTGGGATCGGCATCGGGTCAGAGGCCGCAAGGGCACGACCCAATCAAGGGCACCAACCACCACCCTATCCCAGGTGGCGACCAGGTCCTCAACTGGGTCGTGCGTCTGAGCACCGGGAAATGGCCCAAGCTCCGTCAGGAACCTATCCAGGTCCATCAGGCGCCTGGGGCGGAACCATCGTATTGGCTCCACCTCCCTGCGACGAGGGGGTGCAGTATGGAAGTCGAGCCTAAGGAGCAAATGATCAGACCATGACAAGGGCTCGACAACTACGTCCCTTACACCTAGTTCATCCTGCCATTGTCCAGAGATAAAAAACAAGTCCAAGATGTGACGCCCAGTGTGAGTGGAGTCCCTAATTAACTGGGTCAGGCACAAGGCTGTCATGGAAGCCAAGAACTCCTGGGCTATCCCCGAGGTACCGCCAGCTGAAGGCAGGTTGAAATCCTCCATGACCATAAGCCTGGGGGTCTCAACTGCCAAGCCAGCTATAATCTCAAGCAGCTCAGGCAGGGCTGATGTCACATAGCAGGGAGCCAGGTATGTGATCAATAGGCCCATCTGAACCCAGGAACCACATTTCACAAAAAGGGATTCACATCTGGTCGTCTGAGGAACAGTGGATTCCCTAGCATAGATCTTCCTTAATAATTACTGCAAACCCTCCCCCCCCAGGTCCCTCGGCCGATGGAAAACCTGAAACCCAGCTGGGCACATCTCTACCAGGGGAAATACCCAGTTTGTGCAACTGTTCTTCATATGTTTTAGCCTCCAGTCTCCTAATCATCTTTGTTGCTCTTCTCTGCATTCTTTCTAGAGTCTCAACATCTTTTTTACATCACAGTGACCAAAATTGAACGCAATATTCTAAGTGTGGCCTTACCGAGGCATTATAAAGTGGTATTAACACTTCATGAGATCTTGATTCTATCCCTCTGTTTATGCAGTCTAGAACTGTGTTGGTTTTTTTGGAAGATGCTGCACACTGCTGGCTCATATTTAAATGGTTGTCCACTAGGATTCTGAGATCCCTCTCACAGTTACTATGATTGAACATATACCACACTGAACTTTTTGTCCCTGTAACATATAAAGGTTATCATGCTTTATGCCCTTTGCACATACAATTCCATTTTTCTTTATAAGACACCGCCCATTTACAAATGTGATCTCATATCCTTGCTTGTCTAAACTAGAGTCACTCAGTAAATTATGCTCTGTAGGAGGTTAGCACCCACCCCTCTCCTAGAAAATTGAAATAGCCTAAGAAATATTAAAAAGGCAGAATATTTCCCCTAAAAAGAGTAGAAACTCAAGAAGAAGAAACTCACCCAAGAAGCAGAATCTCATCCCCATCTTTGTTAATGGGTGGGCCATTAAGGCCTGGGCCAGAATACTTCACATAAGAAGGAACTCCAGATAAAGCTATAGAAATTGCCAAAAGCTCTTTTAAGGGCATAATCATTCAGCAAGGCTAGACCAAGCCTGGAACTCAGGACAGCCCACAGAGTTGCCCCTGGGAGTCTGACAATCAATTAGAATACAAGCTCCAATTCAAATCTCAACAGAGGGTATAAAACACAGCACTCTTCCGTACCTTTTCCCTTTTCTTCTTGACCTTCTCACTTTGAAGCATGTGATCATCCTACTCTGGAGCTCCAGGCCACGTGGTCCTGTACACCATTAAACCTTCCAAGCAGCCTCCATGTTTCCAGTGTCTTTTTCCCCACTTGGAACTGAACCCAGAAGGATATTTCTTTCAACAGCTCCATTTCTGGCACACATAAAACATTATTAAACCTTGTTTCCAAATATGGAATTTGCACACTGCCTCTTCCAATGAATTTAGCCTTCTTGCTACTTGCCAAGACTACTGTGTCTCCTGCAGCTGCATCCATCCTGTAAAACAATTTAGCTTTATTAATAATTGTTTGGCTAGCCCCACTGTCTATAAGCCTTTGATTTCTTCCATTACTATTGCAGGCTTTTGCAAACAGCAATCTGTCCAACAACCTGTCCTTGCAAAATTCTTCTGTCTTGCAAGCAGTCCTTCTTTAAATGAGTAGTGACACCATGAAACATCGTTTCTGTTGTAGGGCTTTCTGCTTAGCTGCAATCTGATATCTTCTACTGCTGTTCTGCTGGCCTCTGGAAACTCCAAGGCTATTATCTCTGTGCTGTTCTCTGCAGATAGTCTGACTGTGGAAATTTCCATTGTGCTCCTTGGGCCCCCTCCACAGGAATTTTTCCTCCTCATGGCTTTTTCTAAAATGGCATTTTTGCACTTCAGCTATCAGGCATGCTTTCAGAGCTTCCAAACTCAATTCCTGCTCTGGTTTGCATTCAAACACTGCAGACACAATGTCCCACATTACATCTAGGCTGTTCAAAACTAGTAGTACTTTTTGAGATTCTGGTATTCTCATCCCACATTATTCTAATTCCACAAATAAAGTTTGCATATGAACAAAATGATGTTCCACTGAATCGCCTGGCTGCAAACGAGCTCTATATAACTTTCTTGATAATTGTACAAAGTGGCATGCAGATACACTCATATGAACAGTCCGCAATTTATCCAGACTTCCTTAGCAGTCTTTAAATCAGCTACATTGATAAAATGATCATCTTCTAAACTTAAGATGATATAAGCAAATGCTCTATAATGCAGCTTCTAATTGCAACATTCAATGGTGCCTGGGGTGGATTTTCAACAATATTCCAAAGTTCTTTAACCTTCAGGAAACATTCCATCTTTGCAGCCCAAATAATATAGTTCTTCTGACCCAAACGAGGTTAGAGAGCTCTCTTTAATTTTTTTCAGCCATCCTGCAAAGCCTCTTGCTTGGTTTCTTTTAAAGCTGAGAGGCAGTCTCTCAGCTTTAATTACAATTCATTCTTTTTCTGGCCTTCTGGGCCCATAACCTGTCCAGAGTTTTGCAGCGATAATTCAGCACCAGAAAAATAAACACAGATGGCTGATGCTTCATTTAACATCTTTATAAACATAATAAGTAGATTTTACAAACCAGTTGTGGATTTCTCCAACATGGAGCAAACTCAGACAGAAACATATTGCGTGTTCAGAGTAGAGCTCCAGTCTTCAGCAAGCAAGCAAGTTAGTTTCATCTTCAATAGACAGACTTAGAGCTTAACATAGTTCAGAGCTGCAGAGCCTAAAATAGAGCCACGCCTAGGCTACTTCTAGTTTCAGTTTCCAAACTGCCCTCAGTGGCTGATTTAGTTGCTATGCCTATTCATTCTTTGTTACCATGCTCTATTCCAGTTCACGACTATAGTCTGACAAAAACACAGCACGAACTGTCCAGCAACAAACTGCTTCTTGTCAGAGCTGCCTACTGAGTAATCTCCACCATCAATTTAGCTGCACAACACCACCGCCTCCATCACACCCTATAATCTTCAATCTCCATAGAAAGAGAACACCACTTCCCAGCTGGTTTGAAAATCACACCTCTCACTTGTTGTTCACACATGTGCAGTGGTTCCCCAGTCTCCATTGTCCATTACGCTGCTTGGTTGGCGGATGCACAAGTGAAGGGCATCCCCCCTTCACTGGTCTTCATTGTGAGACTGCGAGGACCCAAACGACCATCCACCCCTCAGAATGGCAGCCCTCGCTTTGATAGGGCTGACATGTGGCCCCTCTACCATAGAGATGGGAGCTGAAAAATAAAGAATATGGTTAGTTCACTGCTCCCACGCAAGTCCTGTCCTATACACAGGAACCCTTTGGTTTCATGGGATTTTGGCGATGGAATTTGGGTATAAGTCTTGGAGCATCCGTATTATTGACATGCACCCATTAAGCCTCTGATAATGGATATCACTTCCACAACACCAGGTATTGCAATTGTTTCCTACATATTCGAGAATCTAAAACCCTTTGGATCTCAAAATGCATCATCCCTCTGACCCTTATTGGAGGTGATTTTGGTGAAACCTCTAATAGCTGCCATCTGGACTGGATGTAGCAAACTACAATGAAAAACTGGTTGGGTTTTCCCTAAGAGACGAGATAGCTTCAAGTATACAGTAACCAGATTGATTACTTTTTCAATCATGAATGGGCTAATAAACTTGGGGCCCAATTTTCTATTCAGTAATTTAAAGTTTAAATATTTGGTTGATAGATGTACTGACTGCCCTAAGCTTAAGGATGGCTGAGGACTTCTCTTCCTATCTGCTTGGACCTTATACTCAGCAGCAGCCTTTTGTTATGCTTTTGTGACCACTTCCATTTCCCCCATCCATTCTGAGAGGCCCTCCTCCACTGGAATATCTCTAGGGCATTCTAGTATTGGGACAAACTTCACCCCATTAACCACATGGATGGGAGTGAAGCCTGTGTTGCTATGCGACTTCCACCCAAGTCCACCCAATCATTCTGCTGGTAGGTTGCATAACATCGTAAATACTGTTTGACCATGGCGCCCACTCATTTAGCAGTTCCATTAGTAGCAGGGTGGTATCCTTAACTGAGCCCTGGGATGAACCTATTAATGTTAGGAACTTTTTCCAAAATGATGCTGTAAATTGGACACCTCTGTCTGATAATTCTACATGGCATGCCATGCAAAGGGTATATGTGGGTGATGAACATTTTTGCCAATTTGGTCACTGAAGGCAGGCTAGGACAGGCTACAAAATGGGCCTGCTTCGAAAATAGATGTACTACAGTCCAGATCACAGTGTTGCTGCGACTTTCCAGCATTTCCACAATAAAGTCCATGGCCACAATCTCCCAGGGTCATGTTGGACTGGCCACTGCCTGTAATAAGCTGTGATGACCCAGGGCATAGCACAAAAGCAACAAAGTCACAAAAATAGGTAAAGTCCCTTTAATACCTCCAATTTGGCTCACAATGTCCAGTTATCGGCAACTGTCAATTTCTGGGATGTGTAGGCAAATAGCTGTAGCACACACTGGGGATTCTTTTGTAACAGTGCAGCGCCAACCACAACACCACTGGCATCTGCCTGTACCACAAATGGCTTTTCAGGATTTGGATGTTTCAGTACAGGATCTCGGGCAAATAATGATTTTAACCATTCAAATGATTTCTGGCACTCAAGTGTCCACTGGATGAGGTTTCCCTGATACATATTTAGTCCATAAGAGATCAGTAAGCAGTAAGGCCACACAAGCAAATGAGAGGATAAATTGGTGGTAGAAATTGGCAAACCCCAATAATTGTTTCTGTGTATGTGGAGTTTGCCAGTTCAAAACCACTTGAACTTTAGCAGAAATTCACATTTAGATAGTTTAACATCCACTCTTTGCTGGTCTTCGGCGTGAGAGCTGCGAGGATCCAAACGGCTGTCCACCCCCTGGAATGGCAACCCCAGCTCTGGTAGGGCTGACAATCTGCCAATTTGATAAGTTCCTCATCTATCCCCTTGTCCAAGTCATTGATGAAGGTGTTGAAGAGTACTAGGCCTAAAACAGAGCCTTGGGGTACTCCACTGCATACTTCCCTCCATGTAGATGCAGTTCCATTGAGGACTACACATTGAGTGCAGTTAGTCAGATAGTTATGAATCTATCTTGACACAGTTGAGATATTTTAGTTCTGCTTTCTTATGAAAAAGTGTGTTTGTTTATAATAAGTGCAGCATAATCGGCAAAATGAACTAACTTGGAGCAAAAAGGGGAAATTATATTCTCATTCCATGGTTATAAAAGGAATTCATTTATTGATATTACACAATCTTGTTGGCGCTAGAGTTCACACTCTTAGATTCTCATTTTAAAAAAGAAACTTTCTAATGAAAAATGAGGGTTGAACTGATTTGTAAATTTTACTTTTGTGGTTATATTTAGATTTGATACTTCTTTAAATGTAATTGTGTCATGCCAATCAATTTAGCCTATTTTTATTTAATATAATAATTCTAAAAGATGTAAGGTTGCTATGGATATGGTAAAGACTGAACGGTAGTTGAATCAATGAAATAGGATTCCTCTATTATCTTCAAAAACAGGTGAAAAGACTAAAAGGTTTGGTTAGCATGGATTTTTATGGTATAACAAAGTTATAGTTATATGGATTTTAAAAAGCACCATGTAAGAAGTGTCACACTGAAACTATTATTCCAATATTCCAATTCTAACATTATTTTATTTCTTAGCAAGATCCAATCTTTCAAGGTCATGTAAAGTATTAGTACCACTTTATAAAACTCTAGTGAAACCACACCTGGAATACTGCAATCAGTTTTGGTCACCATACTACAATAAAGATGTTGAAATTTTGGAAAAAGTTCAGAGAAGAGCAACTAAGATGATCAAAGGCCTGGAGACTAAAACATATGAAGAACAATTACAGGATTTCAGTTTGGCTAGTCTAGAGAAAAGAAGAATTAGGGGTAATATGATAGCAGTATTCCAGAATTTGAGGGGCTGCTACAAAGAAGAGTGGGGTCAAATTATTCGCCAAAGCACCAGAAGGCAAGACAAGAAAAAAATGGTTGGAAACTAATCAAAGAGAGAAGAAACCTGTGTCAGAGTATATTCTTGAACGGGAATAGAACATGGTAAAAAGGTCAGCCAATGAATAGACATAGCAACTAAGTCAGCCAATGGGGACTGTTTGGAAACTGAAACTAGAAGTAGCCTAGGCATGGCTCTTCAGTTGTGAAGCTATGTAAAACTCTGAGTTTGTCTATTGAAAGAGAAACTTGCTTGCTTGCTTGCCTGCTGAACTAAAGTGAAACTGATGTCTGTTTCTAAGTTCCTGAGTTGCTGTTCTACTCTGCTGTAGTTGAATTGCTTGTAATATACCTGCTTCTGCTTGAGTTTGCTCCATGTTGAAGAAATCTACAACTGGTTTGTAAAATTTATTTAATATGTTTCTAAAGACGTTAAATGAAGCATCAGCCATCTGTGTTTATTTTTCTGGCACTAAATTTGTGCTGCAAAACTCCGAACAACCTGGAATTAAAGGAGAAACTTCATAACAATTAATCAGTAGGACAGCTTTGCTTCAGACATTGTCGACACTCCATCACTGAAGATTGTTAAGAAGAAACTGGACACTCACTTGTCTGAAATAGTATAGGGTCTCCTGCTTTGAGCAGGGGGTTGGACTAGAAGACCTCCAAGTTCTACTATTCTATTCTATTCTATTCTATTCTATTCTATTCTATTCTATTCTATTCTATTCTATTCCATTCCACTGGTGCCAAATGTTTTCTAGGCACAGTCTTCAATGTTGGAAGCCTTCTTCTTTCTGCATTTGATGCAGCATGTGGCAAGATTTTAGCTTTCAGTTCTTGCTGCCTGGCACTGAGCACTCCTGATATTTCAATGATGACTTCAGGCCCTTGCTGATCCTGTTCTTGCAAAATATGTGCATTTTCTTCTAATTCAGGCTGTTCAGTTGCTCCAGATGTTATTGGAGTATTTTTTGCTGCCACTTCAGCAGTCTGCTGTTCAACAGTCTGTGTTCCTGTTTCACAATTTTTTCATATTTCTTCATGTTCGACTTCACTAAGCACTTTGTTCTGAGTGATGAATCATTACTGATCGGCTAATCATAATTCAGTTATCCTTGAGTTTGGGTATTCTTGTTTCCATAATTTGTACATCCTTTATTGGTAGCCTCTTTTATCGGGTTCTGCTTTGTAGTAGTATTTCATTACAGTGCGGTTCTCTGACATAGTGTATTTCTGCCGCTTCTGAGGTTGTTCAGTTTCCAGTAGCCCTTCAGGCCCCATGCCCTGGTTGCTAAGCTATGGGACCCATAGCCTGTAGCCCACTTGTCGATGAATGCCCAGGTTCCCCAAAAGCCAACACGGTCCTTGTTAACCCAGGTGACGACCGAGCTGGTATAGGCTTTGTTTGGTTATGTTTCACCATGATTCATTGCATGGGTTGTTCAGTGCACTCAGTTCTGCCCCGCAGCCAAGTTTGCACTACCATCAGCTCTGCTTTCAGTTTCATTGGAGCAGTTAAGCCTCCCTGCCACATCAAGGCATCACCCTGTGGAGATGATGATGATGGTGATGGTGATGGTGATGGAGATGATGATGATGGTGATGGTGATGGTGATGGTGATGGTGATGGTGATGGTGATGGTGATGGTGATGATGATGGTGATCATGATCATGATTATTGTTGTTGTTGTTGTCGTCGTTGTCATTGTCATTATCGTTATCATGGTCATGATCATGATCACCATCACCGTCACCGTCACCTTCACCGTCACCGTCACCGTCACCGTCACCATCACCATCACCATCACCATCACTATCATTATTATTATTATTATGATTGGGGGGGGTGGATTTAAAGGAGCAGTGCAACAGTTTAAAACCAAAAGTACATTCCATTCTTATCTTGAAAAGATTATAACTAAGCTACTGGAATTTCTGCTGTGAAAATCCCTAATCAAATAATGTGATTAATGACTCTCAGCTATGAATGTGTTTTGTTGCAGACTATGAATTATGAAACACCAGAGGGATGGGCAAAAAATAGGATCATAAGTGATAGTGAATTATGTGTCTCAGAATTGGCTTCATGCAGGTCATGTCAACATGTTTGCTCCTAATAAATCCTCTGAAGTTTTGAAACTCGGCTTGAGGCTCATGATTTAATTAAGACAACTGCCAGAATCCTGACAGCAAGCCATTTCTCCTAATTAATCAACAAGATCCAAGATGGCGACCGGAGGATGTCGGGCTGAGGAGCTCCGCTGCCACAGCCGAAATTCGGGGTAAGTCCCCCTCCCCCGGGGTCCTCACCTGTGGCAGGGGTGGCAAAAGGACCCGGGGGGGGTGGGCAGCCCCGAGGAGGCCGTGGAAGTGCGGAGGAGGCCGTGGGGCCGTTGGACTGCCGCCGGGGCTGCCGCTACCGCCGCTACCGCCGTTGCTGCTGTCGGCGCCGCTGCCGAGGCCGGGGCTGCCGCCGCGGCTGCTGGGGCTGCCGCCGCCGTCATCGGTGGCCGTCGTCGCTGCTGCTGGGGCTGCCGCTGCTGGGGGTAGTCGTCGCCGCTGCTGGGGACCGTCGTTGCTGCTGCGGGGGCTGCCGCCGTCGCCGTGGGGGCTGCTGAGGCCGCTGCCGAGGCCGGGGCCGCCGCTGCAGCCGCTGGGACTGTCGCCGCTGTCACCGGTGTGGAGGAGGCCATGGGGAGGCCGGAGGAGGTCGTCGCTGAGGCCGCCTCCATTGCCGCAGCCGTTGGGGTCGCTGCCGGAGCCGCTGCCGCCGCTGCCGCTGGGGCCGTGGAGGCCGTCATTGCTGCCGCTGGGGCCGTTGCCAGCGTGGAGGAGGCCATGGGGAGGCCGGAGGAGGTCGCCGTTGGAACCTCTGAGGCCTACGCCGCTACCGCTAGGGCTGTTGGGGCTACCGCCATCGTCGCTGGGGCCGCTGCTGTCGATGCCGCCGTTGAGGTCGGAGCCGCCGCTGGGGCCGTCACCGGCGCGGAGGAAGCCATGGGGTGGTCGGAGGAGGTTGCCGTTGGGGCCTCTGAGGCCGCCGCCGCTGCCGCTGGGGCTGTTGAGACCGACATTGCCGCCGCTGGGGCTGCCACTGGTGTGGAGGCCAGGCCCGGGACTGGTTTCAGGGCCGGAGCCGCTGCCGCCGAGGGCTCTTTGGGCCTCTCGGGCGACGGGGGCGCTGTTTGGCCAGGCATCGGATATGGTGCCTGGCAATTTCCATCAGGCCCAGAGATGTAGGTCCCGTTTGGTTTGGCCTTTGCCTGGTCGATGGCAGTCAGGGAAGATCCAGCCAAAGACACAGACATTGACATATTCCTCGAAACATCTGTGGGCCCTGAGATATGTCCCCCTGTCTCAGAGTTGGCCCTCTTACCTCTCCAAGACTTATCTCAAGGACGGATCTTGGGATCCGGAGAGATGGTGGGGTCGCCGGAAACGTGGGAGGGAGGGTTGTTTAAAATTTTTAATTAGATTTTTAAAGGGGTTAGGGTTGGCCGGGCGGGGGTTGGGGGACAACCCGCCTGGGGCTGGGACCGGGTCGTGGGTTGAGCGTTGCCGGGAGGGTTTGGGGTCGGATGCGGCTGTATTGAGGATGGGGGGTTGTCCCAGGGAGGGTGATTGTAAAGCTATTAGTACGGTGAGCGGGAGAGGCAGATTTGGCGGTTATAGGGGGCCACATTCTGTTTTGGGAGCGCGCCCCCGCTATTTGTCAGTGGTGGCGCGCTCCGGCCCCCTTGTTATGTCCCGTTCCCCGGGGGGTTTGAGCGATCGGGCCCTGGGCCTTCGGCTGATGTTGTGTAACGCCAGGTCCGTTAGTAATAAGGCCCCCCTCATTTATGATTTTATCTGTGAGGGGGGAGCGGACCTGGTGGGCATCACCGAGACCTGGCTGGGCCCAGAGGGGGGAGTCCCTCTTGTGGAGATGTGCCCGGCCGGGTTTCGGGTTTTTCATCGGCCGAGTGCCCAGGGGAGGGGCGGGGGTGTTGCAGTGGTTATTAAGGAAGATCTGTGTCCGAGGGAATCCACTGTTTCTCAGACGACCGGATGTGAGTCTCTTTTCGTGAAGTTTGGTTCCAGGATGCAGGTGGGCTTGTTGATCGCATATCTGGCTCCCTGCTATGCGGCATCGGCCCTGCTTGAGCTCCTTGAGGTTATAGCCGGCGTGGCGGTTGAGACCCCCAGGCTTATGGTCATGGGGGATTTCAACCTCCCTTCTGCCGGCGGTACCTCGGGGACTGCTCAGGAGTTCATGGCTTCCATGACAGCCATGGGCCTGACCCAGTTAATTCGGGACCCTACTCACGTGGGAGGTCACACCCTGGATTTAGTTTTTGTCTCTGATCAGTGGCAGAGTGGTCTGGGTGTAGGGGATATAGTTATAGAACCCCTGTCATGGACAGATCACTCGCTCCTGAAGTTCGACTTCCGTTCCGCACCCCCCGACCGCAGGGAGGCGGGGCCGCTTAAATGGTACCGCCCCAGGCGCCTGATGGACCCGGATAGGTTCCTGATGGAGCTTGGGCCATTTCCCGAAGCTCGCACACACGACTCGGTTGAGGGCTTGGTCGCCACCTGGGATAGGGTGGCTGCTGGGGCCCTTGACTGGGTCATGCCCTTGCGGCCTCTGACCCGGTGCCGATCCCAAGTGGCTCCTTGGTTTTCTGAGGAGCTAAGGGAGATGAAGCGCCGGAAAAGACGCCTAGAGAGTAGTTGGAGGGCTAGCCGTTCTGAGTCTGACCGAACACTTCTACGATCTTATATTAAGACGTATTTAGTGGCGATAAGGATGGCGAGAAGGACTTACCTCTCCACCCTTATTGCGTCCGCGGAAAACCGCCCAGCCACCCTGTTTAGGGTGACCCACTCCCTTTTAGAGATGGAAGCGCGGGAGGATCCCTTACAGGGACGGGCTGAGGAGTTTTCTAGGTTTCTGCAGGACAAAATCGCTCAGATTCGAGACGAGCTGGACTCCGACTGGGCATCTCCGGGCGGGGGGGTGGGGGTGGATATCGGTGAGGTTAATTGGGTTGAGTTCGACCCTGTTACTGTAGAAGACGTGGACAGGGTGCTGGGGGGACTGAATGCCACCACCTGTTTGTTGGACCCGTGCCCCTCCTGGCTGGTCTTGGCCACTCAGGAGGTGACACGAGGCTGGTTCCAGGGTATTATAAACGCTTCCTTGAGAGAGGGGCTTTTACCCGCCGCCTTGAAGGAGGCGGTGGTGCGGCCCCTCCTCAAGAAACCGTCCCTGGACCCAGCATTGTTATCAAATTATCATCCTGTCTCCAACCTTCGCTTTGTTGCGAAGGTTGTAGAGAGTGTGGTGGCCCGTCAGCTCCCCCAGTTCCTGGATGAAGCGAGTTATCTTGACCCCCTCCAATCGGGCTTCAGGCCCGGGCACAGCACGGAGACGGCGTTGGTCGCGTTGGTTGATGATCTTTGGAGGGCTCGGGACAGAGGTTGTTCCTCTGTCCTGGTCCTGTTAGATCTCTCGGCGGCTTTTGATACTGTCGACCACAGTATCTTATTGCAGCGGTTGGAGGGGTTGGGGGTTGGAGGCACCGTGTTGCGGTGGTTCTCCTCCTTCCTCTTCGACCGTTCACAATTTGTGTTGACGGGGGGGCAGAGATCGTCCCCAAGGCCCCTGCTTTGTGGGGTGCCTCAGGGGTCGGTGCTCTCGCCCCTGCTGTTCAACATTTATGTAAAGCCGCTGGGTGAGATCATCCGTGGCTTTGGGGTGGAGTTCCATCAGTACGCTGATGATACTCAGCTGTACATCTCCACCCCGGGCCACCCCAACGAAGCCGTCGAAGTGATGACCCGGTGCCTGGAGCCGTGCGGGGTTGGATGGATCGTAACAGGCTTCGTCTCAACCCGGCCAAAACCGAGTGGCTGTGGTTTCCTGCGCCCAGATGCAGCCAGCTTATTCCTTCGCTGGCCGTGGGGGGAGAGGTATTGACCCCCGTGGAAAGGGCGCGCAACTTGGGTGTCCTCCTGGATGTGCGGCTGTCTTTGGAAGAACATATTGCAGCCGTCGCCAGGGGGGCTTTTTATCAGATTCGTCTGATTTACCAGTTGCGGCCCTTTCTGGATCTGGGCGCACTTCGCACAGTCACTTCCGCCCTCGTTATCTCCCGCTTGGATTATTGCAATGCTCTCTACATGGGGCTCCCCTTGAAGAGTCTCCGGAGGTTGCAGTTAGTTCAGAATGCAGCCGCGCGGATGATTGTGGGCGCCCCTTGGGGTGCACACGTAACACCACTTCTCCGCAGGCTGCACTGGCTTCCTGTGGCCTTCCGGATTCGATTCAAGGTGGTACTGATGGTATTTAAAGTGCTCCATGGCTCGGGACCTGGGTACTTACGGGACCGCCTGCTGCCACCAACAACCTCCCGCCGCCCAGTACGCTCCCACAGGGTCGCCCTACTTGGGGTACCGCCACCTGATCGTTGTCGGCTGGCGGCCCCGAGGGTGCGTGCTTTCTCTGTGGGAGCCCCCTCCCTGTGGAATGATCTCCCCCCGGAGATACGAGCCATGACAGATATCCTCTCCTTCCGGCACGCAGTCAAGACCCTATTTTTTAAACAAGCTGGCCTGGCCCAGTAAGGGTTTAAGGGGTTTTAAGTTAACAGGGTTTTTTAAATTTTAATCTCATTTTAAAATTTTATGGGATGCAGCCACATCTATGTTTAATTCTGGTTTTAAATTCTATTTAATTTTGTAACTTTGTATTTTATGTATTTATTAGGCTGTACACCGCCCCGAGTCCCTTTTGGGAGAGGGAGCGGTATAGAAATACGAACAATAAATAAACAATAAATAAAAATAATCAATATTATCGGAGGTCCTGGCCTCCCCTATACCTGGGGTACATGGAGAGAAACTCAGGCAGCCATATCAGAGGGTGGGCCATATCAGAGGAAAGCCTGTTCCAGGCAACCGAAGAACAAACAGACTTGGCCTCCAGCGAGAAACAAACAGAAACTGACAGCATAATCACAGCTGAAGTGGAGAAAACTGATCCAGTGAAGGAAAGAAAAATGGATGAGTACTAGTAGAAAAAAAAATTCTCTAACGCTTCTGAGGTTGAGTTCCCCCATCCCCAGGCCAAAAATGGGGAAGGCCCCTGAGTGATCTGGGAAGAGTGGATTGGATGTAGGACTGGGCAAAGGCTAGAGTCCCAATGTCCCTGATGGAATTTGTGGGGAGATCCATAGAGTAGCTGAGGGAAGAATTTGACTACCATTCGAGATGATGGCCCATCATGCTGCCCAAAACAGAGAGGAGTTTCCACAGAACCTTTTGAAGTGAGGAGAAGCAGGCGAGACCACTGTCCCCCTTCTCTACCTACCAGAAGAAAAAAGAGCCTGCAACTTCCCCCACACAGGAGACAGACCCACTCCTCCTTTGCGAACTAAACTGCGGAGGAAGGTCAGCCACCTCAAGTGTAGGCTTACAGAGGGCGACAGGAGGAGGAGGGAAGAGTAGAGTTCAATGAACCAGCCCAGTTCAGGGGAAAATTTGATGGGGATCAGATCAGCTAGCTCTATTCCTTGACTCAGCTGAGATCCACCTGGAATGCTATGGACATCTCTACCATGATGGAGCCAAATGGTGAATGCCATTTCTGAGGGGCTAGAGGGAGAAGCCAGAGAATGGCTAGCAACCCTCCACAAGAGAAGCCCCCCCCCCAACTACATAATGCAGATGACTTCCTACAACTGTTAGTGCCGGATTTGAGGAAGCAGAGGATGACCCATATGCAGAAGATGAGCTCAGCAACATAAAGCAGGGAGAGTGACCCATCAAGGAACACATCTGCGAATTCAGGAGAATCAGTGGGAAGCTACCCATTTTGATTGAGTGGATGCTGGTTCATTTCTTTTAGAACAAGGCCAGAAAAGCAAATTAGCAAAGTAACCGCCAACCAGGTGTTTCTAAGTGGCCATAAAAGTTGACAGGGCATTACACAACATGATGACATGAGAAAGGCACCAGGAACCAGAGAGAGAGGTCAGCCAGACGAGAGACCACCCAGCTGAAGGGACAACACAGCACTACGACTGGCACTCTCATAAAGCCCAATTAAATGCTACCTATACTGGGGAGTAGGGCACATGGCAGTGGTGTGCGCAACTCCAGATTTCAAATTTATTTATTTATTTATTTATTTATTTATTAATTACATTTATATACCGCCCTTCTCCCAAGGGACTCAGGGCGGTGAACAGCTCATCTAAAAACCCCACAAAAATACAAAAGTTAAAAAGTAATTAAATATTTAAATCAGCTGCTGACTAAAATTAGGAAACCCTCCCCCCACCCTTAAAAACCCAATTTAAAATTAAAATGGAGATCAAATTTAAAATCATTATCTCAGCCCAGGCCGGCCTGCTCAAAGAGCCAGGTCTTTAACGCGCGCCTGAAGGCCCTCAGGTCCGTGCCGGTACGAAGTTCCGGTGGCAGAGTATTCCAGAGGGCGGGGGCACCCACAGAGAAGGCCCTACTCCTTGGCGCCGCCAGACGACACATAGCGGCCGACGGCACCCGGAGCAGACCCTCCCTGTGGGAACGCACCGGCCTGTTGGAGAGCGTTGGCAGAATGCGGTCCTGAAGGTAACCTGGTCCCATGCCATGGGTCGCCCTAAAGGTCAAAACTAGAACCTTAAAGCGAACCCGGAGAGCCATCGGCAACCAATGCAGCTCGCGCAGGAGAGGCGTCACATGGGCGCTACGCGACGCCCCCATAATCACCCTCGCGGCTGCATTTTGCACCAGCTGGAGTCTCCGGATGCTCCCCGCAGGGAGCCCCATGTAGAGGGCGTTACAATAGTCCAGGCGAGAGGTGACAAGGGCCTGAGTGACCGTGCGCAAGGCGTCCCGATCCAGGAAGGGCCGCAACCGGTAGATCCGACGGATCTGATGAAATGCCCCCCTGGAGACGGCCGCGATGTGATGTTCAAGCGACAGCCGTACATCCAGGAGGACTCCCAGGTTGCGAGCCCTCTCTGTGGGGGGCAGAACTTCCCCCCCAATAGCCAGCGAAGGTATCAACTGGCTATATCGGGGCGCCGGAAACCACAGCCACTCGGTCTTGGATGGGTTGAGCCGAAGCCTGTTCCCGCCCATCCAGTCCCGCACGGCCTCCAGGCACCTAGACATAGCCCCCACAGCATCGTTGGGGTGGTCCGGAGTGGAGATGTACAGCTGGGTGTCATCTGCATACAGATGACACCTCACTCCAAGACCACGGATGATCTCGCCCAGCGGCTTCATGTAAATGTTGAACAGGAGGGGAGAAAGGACCGACCCCTGAGGCACCCCACAAACCAGGGGCCTAGAGGTGGACCTCTCCCCCCCCGCCAACACGAATTGCGAACGGTCAGAGAGGAAGGAGGAGAACCATCGAAGGACGGTTCCACCAATCCCCAACCCCTCCAACCGTCGCAATAAGATACTATGGTCGATAGTATCAAAAGCCGCCGAGAGATCTAATAGGACCAGGACAGAGGAGAACCCTCTGTCACGAGCCCTCCAGAGATCATCAACCAACGCAACCAATGCCGTCTCAGTGCTATGTCCAGGCCTGAAGCCCGATTGGAACGGATCGAGGTAAGTTGCTTCCTCCAGGTACCGGGGGAGCTGACGTGCCACCACACTCTCAACAACCTTCGCCACGAAGGGAAGGTTGGAGACTGGACGATAGTTGTTTAAAATAGCTGGGTCCAGGGAAGGCTTCTTGAGGAGGGGGCGCACCACCGCCGCCTTCAGGGCGGTAGGGAGCACCCCCTCTCTCAAGGAAGCGTTGACAATCCCCTGGAGCCAGCCTCGTGTCGTCTCCCTGGCGGCCGAAACCAACCAGGAAGGACACGGGTCCAATAAACAGGTGGTGGCATTCAGACCCCCCAGCAACCTGTCCACACCCTCAGCGGTCACAGGATCGAACTCCCCCCAGATAACATTCTCAAGACCTGCCCCGGACACCTCCCCCGGGACTACCCAATTGGAGTCGAGCCCCTCCCGAATCTGAGCGATTTTATCATGCAGAAATCGGGAAAACTCCTCTGCTCTACCCTGCAAGAGGTCATCCCGCGCTCTCGGTTCAAGTAGAGAGCGGGTCACTCTAAACAGGGCGGCAGGCCGATTTTCTGCTGATGCAATAAGGGCGGAGAAATACGAAGATTTCGCCGCCCCTATCGCCACAAGGTAAGTCTTAATATGAGATCTCACCTGTGTTCGGTCAGACTCAGAACGACTCGCCCTCCAAATGCCCTCTAGACGTCTTTTTCGGCACTTCATCTCCCGCAGCTCCTCCGTATACCACGGAGCCAAGCGGGATCTGTGCCGGGTCAGAGGTCGCAGGGGCACAACTCGATCTAGAGCCCCGGCGGCCAACCCATCCCAGGTGGCCACCAGGTCACCAGGCGAGCTGTGAGCCAGAGACTCAGGAAATGGCCCAAGCTCCCTCTGGAACCGTTCCGGGTCCATCAGGCGCCTGGGGCGGAACAATCTAAGTGGCTCCGCCTCCCTGCGGTGGGGGGTGGCGGAACGGAAGTCCAAATTATGACCGAAACCACACCCACGGCATGACAAGAACAAGGCCCCAGGCATGCCACCAACATGTCCAAGAAGGCCTTTCAGGCTGCAAAGGTCCCTCCCTACTTAGCCAAAGGGCGGGAGGAGCCCCAGACAATGATGACCAGTCACTGGATTCCTATGACAGCGAGGACAAGGACAAAAATGACCCAATGGTGAGTGGATCAGTTCTCCCTTTCATCTTCCCAATATAGCTCACAGCTCCCCCCCCCCAAAAAAAAAAAAAAAAAAACAAGAATTCAGGGGACTTTCCAAGCCCTAATAGATTCAGGCTGCACTAGGTGCCTGATCAACCTAACCACGGTCCTGAAACTGGGGATCAGAACAAAAAAGCTGGCCCACCCAATCCAGTTCAATGGCTCCCTGTTGAGATAATAATAATAATAAATATTTATTTATATACCGTTCCTCTCCCGAAGGACTCAGAGCGGTGCACAGCCATACAATTAAAACAATAAATATGTGAAAAATTAAAACTAAATTAAACTAAGACCCTGGCTGTAATCAATTTAAACCCTTCCCTAAAACCCTAAAATTTAATATAAAAGTAAAACACCCAAATCTAAAATCAGCCCAAGCCGGCCTGGTCAAAGAGCCAGGTTTTCAAGGCGCGCCTGAAGGTCCCCAGGTCCGTGGCTATACGTAACTCCGGGGGCAACCCATTCCAGAGGGCAGATGCCCCCACAGAGAAGGCCCTATTCCTCAGGGTCACCAGCCAGCACATGGATACCGACGGGACCCGCAGGAGACCCTGCCTGTGGGAGCGCATCTGATGGTGAGAGGAAAATGGCAGAATGCGGTCTTGTAAATATCCTGGTCCAATGCCATGGAGCGCTTTAAAAGTTAACACTAAAATCTTAAAGCACACCCGAGAGGCCACTGGCAACCAATGCAGCTCGCGCAGGAGGGGCATCACATAAGAGAACCTTGACGCCCCCATAACCACCCGCGCAGCCGTGCCACTCACTTAACCAAACTTGTATGATTAGACCTAGTAGATCACTGGGAAACAATTCGATTTGTAGTGGCTCCCAAAATAACAGATGAAATCATACTTGGACACTCCTGGTTCCACAAATGAGGCCCGACCATCTGGTGGCAGAGGGATAGCCACAGAAACATATGTACATTTTTATAATTTTCTGCAAGCCCCTGTCCCCCTATTTTGGACTCCCAATTAGGATAGATAAAAACAATATTTCATTTTTCATTCTGTCTGGGTCCATGTGTGTATTATCATAAAAATCATTTGATTTTTTGGAATTACTTTTATATCAAAAAGAGGAAGTAATTTTCTCACTTTGATAATTAACAATTATAAGGATTTTTTTTTTTTTCATTTTAAGGCCATTTATGGGGGAAAATACTTTTAACAGGCAACTGTTCCTGGAGTTGGTTCAAATGACTGTCATTTGCTCAAATCTCCAGAGATTTTCCAGAAAGCAGTGAACAATAGAAAGCAAAGTTGAAAGAGGTTGCAAACTAGTCCCAGTTCCATGGAGAGCTTGGATGGTGGGAAGAGTCCAACCAGACTATTGAGTTCAGTTCCTCCAGCCTCTTTTCTTTCTTTGATCAGACCAATGTTAGATTTGAGTTGTGAAAACTCAGTCATTATTCAAACACACATGTCTGTATCTCCATTGAAGTTAAAGATTTAAATTGATTCTTTTTTTCCCCTTAGGAGGTGTGTTGAGAAACTCTACTATGCTAAGTCAGATCCATTGGTGTGGCTTGATATATTGGAGACCTCTTTTAGAGAATTTTTTGGCTGCTGATGTGTTATTCATTCTGATGTTCCCAGTGATCAAAGTGAATGCCTTCAAGTGCTCAGAGGCTGATCCTATTCCTATTCCACATGAATATTTCCAACCAGGTGATCTCCTCATCGGAGGAATGGCTTCACAGCATCTCTATGCCTTCACTGAACATAAATTTAATCAACATCCATCTCAGGAGCTCTATGAACTTTCAGAGTAAGCAAATCCTACACTCTTCTTCACCTAATGATTCTTTGTTTCTTCTAAGCTTTTCTATATGTTGGCACCTATTCTTTTGAGTAAAAAGCTGTTCAAAGAAAGCAGGTGGAAATAAATCTGGTCAAGTAACTGCTTGAGTTTTCATAGTGTTTTGGGTTTTAGACTAAATAAGACTTTTGTGCTCTCATTAAAATACTTCATGTTGTTTTCAGGAGAATGACATGAGAGGGTGAATACAAATTGCTAGATCACAAATCTCTAAAACACAGGGATTTAATAAAATGAAAAAAAGAATTAAAGATATCTTCAGTCTATTAAGTAAAATAAGAATAGAATGTACAGATTTGTAATTTTTTTGGAAAGAGCATCAACATCCAACTTCAAAAAAAATTATTTGAAAGACAGAATTAGAAATTTATCTTCAGCGCTCTTTATAACTGAAAAGATTACAGCTGAAGAAATTTAGAAATATGATGCTCAAAAAATACCTATCTGAAATTTAAAATGTTTTATCTCAAACTATAACACAGTTTTTGAAGTAATGAAAAAAGATACAGGAGAAATGAGGATTCTTCATTCTCAACTAAGTCATTCACTGCAGAATTAGTTTCTCAAAGATTTTGAGGAATTCCACACTCAATTCACACTTGGTCTCTCTTGCAGTTTCTATTTGGTTATCAATCCAATTTTTGACATTCCAGTTTGGACTGCAGCGAGTGGGCATTGGAGCCAGGGCTATTGCTTTGAGTCTATTGATTTGAGTTTGGGCTATTGCTACTGTAGGACCTGATTATTCTCCAGTGTCTTGCCTTTTTTATCTGTGCAGAGCAAGTCAACCTATTGAGTGCTTCTATCAACCTCTACTTTTCCATTTTTGGTTTACTCCTTCCTCCTAGCCTTTGTGTTTGCTGACAGGTGTCTTAATTAACAGATGTAGTGGCCTTTCTTCCAAAGTATCATCACCCCTCTATCCCGAAGAGCAAATATTTTTAAATATTTTTTTATCTTTTAAAAACATCTCATCAAATTATTATTATTTATTACTTTTTTCTTTAAATAATCTCATACATACATTATTATCCATATTCGTATTCAATTTCTATATTCATTATTCTTGTTTTATACAATCTCATTTTTTATTATAGCTTATTTCATTTGTCTCTAAATATTCTTCTAACAATTTTATCCATATTCTTATTCAATTTCTATAATAATTGTATACATATTCTTGCATCCATCACATTTTCACATAAATTATTCCACTCAAAGGTTTTCCCCCTTTTATTATCAATTCAAGCTTACCACCCCTTTACTTATACATTTTCCCATTTAATTCCTTAACCCATTATAAAAATTTATAACAATATGGCCACAATAGTCCCTTAGCTACTACTAATTAGGTAAACATACATATACATATTCTAAATCAAATTCCACATGGTATTCCTTATACTCTATTATATTCAAATCATATATTTATTCCCATAAACAGTTATATACTAACTTTATGTTCCCATTTTAGCCTGTTCAACTAATAATTTATCCATTTCAAATCTTATATATTCTTAATAACCACAATATATTTCCATGCAGAATCTCTTTTGCTAATCACCTGCTACTCATTGTCTCTAAACTTTTGAACTATATAATTTCTTCTCATTTTAATTTGCTTTCTCTTACCTGTCATTTTTGGGTCCTTTCCCTTTCTTTCCCTTCTTTTCCCTATTATATCCTTTAAATTACCTCTCCAGCAATTTACTTTATCACCCTCCCTTTTCTGATCCTTCTTCTGCAATTTCCTATTGTTTCCTTTTCCTTTGCTTAAACTTCCAAACAATTCCCCCTTGGTTTATCACATCAAACCTTTTTCTTTTCTTTTTTTAATTTTAACTCCTTTTTTTATCATGTCTTAGCATTCGTTCCTCCATTTGTTCATTAAGGCTGATTTGTTCTTTGGTTAACTCCTCCCCCTCTAGTTCTCTTTGTTCTTTTTTAATTTGCATCGCCATTTCCAGTTTTTGTAGCATTGTATTCCATAGTTCTGAACATTTTTCATCATATTTGCAATTCCAACCTTATTTCTGTATATATTCCATTCATCTTGTCAATCCAAATGTCCAATAGCTTATTTCAACCAGCATCTTTATATATCAATTCTGGGGTAGAATCTTCCTATATCTCTTTACAATAATATTTTAGCATTACATTTGGTGGGTTTTTTTTATTGCAATAGAATTCCTCTTGCTTCATTTCACATTCCAGTCTTTTAATAATCCTTTACCATTAGGTGGTGCTATTAATTCAGTTGGATGTTCCACTTTTCTTGTTCACTTTTTCCCTTTTTATCTTTTTATTAATCCTGCTATTTTCAAATTATTAGCTATTATTCATTTTTAGTAGTCAAATCCAATATTTAAGATGCCTATTTTAGTGGCAAAATCCAATTCAATTTCAAAATTTGTTATAGTTAAATGTTTTCAAATCCAAAATCAATTTTCTTAATTGTCCAAATTTCTCTCATTCTTCATTTGCCACTTTGCAAGTTTTTATACCAATTATTCTCTTCAATCCCAGGGTTACCTTTTAATATCCAAGTATTTTACCTGGTCCACACATAGTTCACAACTTCCCTGCTCCAGCACAATCTTATTTCCCAGTCAGCCTTCCATCTTCAGGGTGGCCATTTTAGACCATCTCTATAGCCCGTTGTCCGAGGTAGTATAACTAGCCAGGGAGGGGAGATGCAACTCCCCTTAACCCAATGAAGAAGTTTCCCACTTCTTCATCACCCCTTCAAAGTGGCTCTGGCCCTGTTTGGAGCCCTCTAATGAAAAGAGCATGGATCAAAGCCACGCACAATCGCAGATTCTGATCCGTCTTTGATGGAAATGCCACCAGAAGACAGCACCATCCTAACTCTGATGCTATAGTAATCAAAGCAACAGAGGACAGCTTGTTCCATTACTCCTATATTCTTCTGAAAGTCCATGAAAATTAGCTATTAAAGAAGAATGAATAGTTAAGCTTCAATCAATCAGAATAGAGCTGGAATAGAGGTCTAGAATTGGAGGTTTTCTAGCCCAACCCCTTGCTCAAGCAGGAGGCTCTATACCATTTTAGACATGTGGCTTTCCTGTCTTTTCTTAAAAACCTCAAGTAATGAAGCACCTATAACTTCTTAGGGCAAGCTTTCCCAATGGTTCCTCACTGTCAGGAAGTTTCTCCTTAATTCCAGATTCCTTCTCTCCTTGGTCAGTTTCCATTCATTGTTTCTTGGCTTGCCTTCTTGTGTTTGGATAAAATAAGTTGACTCCCTCTCCTTTGTGGCAGCCCCTCAAATACTGGAGTACTGATATCATGTCACCCCTAGTTCCTTTTCTCTAGATTGGCCATACCCAATTCCTGCAACAAGTTGTTTAGGAGAGGTAAAGAGAAAAGTGGAATACATTTAAAACATACTTACAGACAGTTCTTACCACTGAACATTGCATTAAAATCCTAAAAACATTATTAGTATTTGTTACTAGAAGCAACACGATGTGAATGAAGTATGTAATTGTTATGATATGTACAGAATAACCCTTGAGTAACAAGGATATGCGCATGGAAACATTTATGAGAATAGTTATGAATAATTATGAATAGTTATGAATAATTATCCAGCCACACACACAGATACACTAAATTGAGTTAAAGTTTACTTTAAGAAATAGCACACTCCAATAATCGGTCCAGGTCATATACGTTTAACAGTCCAAAGAATATTCAATTACAAAGTCTTCTTACCAGTTGCCTTTGTCCTTTACAGTAAAAAAAGATATCATAAATACAACAGATAACTTTAGATAGCAACAGAATGTCAGAGAGACAGAATGTCAGAGAGAGCAAGCCATGATCTCTAGCTCCCTCTTATGGCAATTCGCAATATAATTAACCAATCAGAATATAGTATAACTCAATACAGTGATTTTGTCTTAAAGCTACAAACATACATTGTTGGTTTATATATTGCCAACCCAACTAATTGGTGGAGAGATTCCTAACAGTAATCATTCATAAATATTATATAGACTGTAGCCAAAAGTGTTTAATAGACTAGAAACACTGGCACTATATTGTAAAAAGCTGATTGCAATCACAGGCAGAAACCACTATTTTTTTTTCAGTACTATTCTATGCATCGTAGACTTGTTTTCTGAAGACTTTCTTTACTTGCAGTCTCATCACAAAATTTTACCAGCATGTCCTTTCCTTTGTCTTCGCTGTGAAGGAGATAAATAAGAATCCACAAATCTTGCCCAATGTTACCTTAGGATTTCACATCTATGACAGCTACAATAATCCAAAGATGACTTATCGGACAACTCTGGACATGGTCTTCAAATCACATATATTTGCCCCCAACTACAGATGTGGCATCAGGAAAAATCTTATGGCCATTATTGGAGGACTTGGATCAGATACTTCATCTCATATAGCAGACATGATAGATTTTTACAAGATTCCACAGGTGAGTCTAGGGGATTTGACCTGTTCTTCTTAATTGATGAAAAGATTAACCAATTGATTAAGGATAACCAAGAATATTTTTAATGTTCATTCTCACAAATCTCACCTAAGTTTTAAGGGACTCAAAATCAAAATTAGATTCCATAGTGAATACATAACAGAATCACAGAGTTCGAAGGGACCTTGGAGGTCTTGTAGTTCAACCCTGCTCAAGCAGAAGACCCTGTGGCATTCCTGACAAGTGGTTGTCCAGAAACTTCTTAAAAAGACTCCAGTGATGGAGCACCCACAACTTCCTGAGGCAAGTCATTCCACTGGTTGATTGTTCTCACTGTCAGGAAATTTCTCCCTAGTTCTAAGTTGTTTCTCTCCTTGATTAATTTCTATTGATTGCTTCTTTTCCTGCCTTCTTGTGTTTTAGAGAATAGATTGAATCCCTCTTCTTCCTGACAGCCATTTAGATATTAGAATAGTACTATCATAACATCCTTAGTCCTTCTTTTCATTACATACCCAATAAATTAGGTTAAGAGTCCCTTTTTCCCTGCTCTTTAAGATCTAGCTGAAATAAAGAAAATTGCTCCTGTAAGTTTTTTTCTGCAGTTATTACTACAATTATTGGGACATTCATTCATTCATTCATTCATTCATTCATTCATTCATAGAAGCAACTAGGGAAGATATTTGTGCGGAAAAAGGGAAAGTAGCACTCAAATGCTTTATCATTTATGCTGGCTGAGTAATTTTCAATTACTCTCTAAGTCTTAGTTATAACTTTCTTGCTAGCTTCTTGTTTGAATGAGTGGCTTTGCACATGTGTGTGAAAGAAGGGGTCCCATGCCCCTTTGAGTCAGTTTTATTTCTGGAGACTCCTGGATAAGTCCTTACAGTATTCTTGGCAAGATTGTAGAAGTGGTTTGCTATACTTCATAGGGCTAACCCAAGATCATCCAGCTAGTTTTGTGCCTAAGGTTGGACTAGAAGTCACAGTCTCCCAATTGCTAGTCTGATACTTTAACCACTGTGGCATATTGGCTTTCTTTTTGACAATAGTTTTGAAGATAAAATACAGAATCCAATGTATTCCCCATATACATTTTTAAAGATCCATCTCATCCTGGGCACCTTTTTTTGGGGGGGTGGGGGGGGAACTATTACAATCTGGCAGACAGTACAGGATAATAAAACAAGGACAAACAGGCTGAAAAACAGCTTCTATCACAAAGCAGTAAGTCTATTAAATTCTATTGTACAGTGCAATATTAATGCAATATCAGGGGGTTTCAATTCGTTGTACAGAATGTGAAGGATATATGTTTGTATTTATTTTCATAGTCATAATGTACACTGATATAATGTCATACAATGAGGTGCAATGACAATAAACTAAACTAAACTAAACTGAACTAAACTAAACTATATTCTTTGGGAATAGAATTGACTCCATTGTGTTGTGTTAAAATGCCGCTGGCATTTGAACACATTTCCTGTTAGGTTGAACAAAATAATGATTCTCCAGAAATTTATTTACATTTTCAAAAATTTGAGAAGTTATGGATAAGGATTAAATTCTGATCTATCTATCCAATTTTTGAAATGATCCATAAAAATGCATAAGGTAAAATGAAAACCTCTCTTCAATTTCATGGCTTGGTGTTTTCTTGTAGCTCACATACGGATCATTTCCTGTGGGAGAAGTTGATTCCAGTCAATCATCCTCACTTTACTTTATGGCCCCAAATGAGGTCCCTCAATATATTGGGATTATCCGATTGCTTCAGCATTTTGGATGGAAATGGATTGGGCTCTTTGTTACAGACACTGAGAGTGGAGAACATTTTTTGAAGAAATTGGAGCTCTTGTTTTTCCAGCAGGGAATCTGTTTATCTTTCATACAAAGATTTCCAAAACTGATGCGTTTGGATGACTTGGGCAAATGTAGCAATACAATGTTTGATTTTTATACACATTTCACAGACATTAAAACAAATGCATACATCATGTATGGAGAATCTTTGATCTTAGCCTGGCTGACAGCTCTCAAATCTGTATGGGAAATTGCAAATCCGGGAAAGGCATCCCTAAGCAAGGTGTGGATCACCACCAGCCAAATTGATTTCACATTAACAGGAACCCAAAGGGTATGGAACCTCCAATTTTATGATGGGGCCATTGCCTTTCAGATTCATTCAAGGGAAAATGTGGAATTCGAGGAATTTCTCCGATCCATAAAATCTTACACAGGGCAAAGAGATGGATTTCGAAACCATTTTTGGGAGCAAGCATTTGACTGTTTCTTCCCTAATTCAGGATTGATGTCATTAGGAAGTCAAGAATGCACTGGGGAAGAAGGCCTGGGAAACCTTCCTGAATCTCTGTTTCAATTAAAGATAACAGGGCACAGCTACAGCATCTATAATGGGGTTTATGCTGCAGCTCATTCTTTGCATAGCATGCTATCCAAGAGATCCAGTTTGAGAAAAATTTTGGCAGATAAAGTGGCTGAATCTCCAGAACTACAACCTTTTATGGTAATATTTCTCCAACAAACTTACTTTCCTTTCAGTGAAGAATTTTGTAATGAATAAGTTAGCTCACAGAATGAGCTAAACCTTAATTAATATGTTGTTCAAGTAGCTATGATGTCAAGCCTGAATCTGACCTGGCTGTAGTTTGTTCTCCTTTCTGTGTGTGTGTGTGTGTCTTTCCTATTGGGGTTTCTTTCCACATGGCTTCATGCTGACACAGCTTGGAGCAGAAGTGGGGTAGAGGTAAATGTGGGTTTGTAGTCAACATAGCTTTCCAAAGAGTCAGGGACATTCCAATGGATGGCTGGCCAGAGGAGGAGGAGAGATATAATCAGGCAACCAGCAAGTATCCAGATTGAACAATGTGATTTATTGTTTTGGGAAAAAAGGAAATGTTTACTTTTTAATGTGGTGGAAAGCATGGGACTGGTATAGTATATGTGGTACTTTGCTCAATAGCAGTAACTGAGAGAGGGATCTTGGAGTCCTAGTTGACAACCATTTAAATATGAGCCCACAGTGTGCAGCAACTGCCAAAAAAGCTAATGCAATCCTAAACAGCATTAACAGAGAGATAGAATCAAGATCACGTGAATTATTTACACCACTTTATAAGGCATTGGTAAGTCCACACTTGGAACACTGCAATCAGTTTTGGTCACTGTGATGTAAAAAAATATGTTGTGACTCTAGAAAGAGTGCAGAGAAGAGCAACAAAAATGATTAGGGCCCAGATGTCCTTGTAGCAGAAATTTACAAAGCAGAACAGGATATATTAAGTAATAAAATGCTTAGAATATTTAACTAAGTGTTAGAAGAAGCTAAAATCCCCAAATCATGGAAGGAAGCGAGGATAAGAATTATACCTAAAGACGGAAGTGATATCACGAACCCTGGAAATTATAGACCAATATCCTTACTTAATGTTGACTATGTAATCTTTGTCTCAATTATTGCTGGAAGATTCAAAAGAATCTTAAATTAATTTATCTCTCCAGACAAAAATTGATTTCCTCCTTATAGGCAACTTAAAAATAAGATTAGGACAACTCTGGATATTATAGAATATTATGAGGACCACAGTGGTGATCAAGTTGCATTAATGTTTTTAGATGCCAAAAAGGCCTTTGATAATATTAAATGGCAGTTCATCTTTCAACAAATCAAAGACATGGATCTAGGACAAAAATTCTTAAATGTAATTTCGGCAACATATGAAAAACAAGAAGCCAGAATTTTGGTGAATGGGGGGAATAACAGATAAATTTCAAATTCAAAAAGGAACTAGACAGGGATGCCCATTATCACCACTTCTCTTTATTATGCCATTAGAGGTCTTAGCAGGAATAATTAGAAATGAAACAGAAATTAAATGTCTAAAAATAAATAATGAAGAATTTAAACTACAAGCCTTTGCGGATGACTTATTTTTTATATTAGAGGAACCACAAAATTCGGGACCAAAATTATTAGGTAAATTGGAAGAATTTGGAGAAGTCGTGGGGCTAAAGATCAATAAGGTAAAAACAAAAATTATTACTAAAAATATGACAAATAAACAGAAAGAATTATTAGCAACGAGAATGGGCATCCAAATTGTAGAAAAAGTACAATATTTGGAAATAACTATTTCAGCAAGATACACAACACTTAGAAGTGACAATTATGACTCATTAATTAAATGAAACATAACGATTTGGAAAAATGGGACAAAATAGGTCTATCTCTCATGGGAAGGATAGCAGTAATAAAGATGAATGTGTTGCCCAAATTGCTATTTCTTTTTCAAAATGCCCCTATAAAACTAGAGAAAAGTTTTTCGATAATTTGGATAGAATAATGACAAATTTTATTTGTCAAAAGAAAAAACCAAGAATTAAGTTAATATTGCTGCAAGATGCTACTGAAAGAGGAGGATTTGGCCTGCCTGACTGGGAGTTATACTACAGAGCCACAATATTAACTTGGGTGAAAGATTGGATTAGTCATAGAAATAAAAGAATACTGATACTAGAAGGTTACAACTTGCAGTCGGGTTGGCATGCTTTCCTCTGGCAGGAGAAGTCAAAAGGTTATAGTTATGTGTATAGACATAATAGAATAGAATAGAATAGAATAGAATAGAATACTTTATTGGCCAAGTGTGATTGGACACACAAGGAATTTGTCTTGGTATAAATACTCTCAATATACATAAAGAAGGAACATTCGTTAAGAATCAAGAATCATAATGTACAACACTTAATGATAGTCATAGGGTACAATCAACATCAAATCATACTAGGAAACAGAGGATACAAGCAACAAAGTTATAGTCCCAAATGGGAGGGGACAGGTGATAAGGAGTGATGAGAAGATTAACAGTAATAGTAGTGTACATTTTGTAAAGAGTTGAACAGTGTTGAGGAAATTATTTGTTTAGCAGAGTGATGGCTTTCGGAAAAAACTGTTAGACACAAGAACAGTTTTTTCCCGAAAGCCATCACTCTGCTAAACAAACTTGGAATAAAACAAGAAGACAAATGTATATAGAAACTCCTATTTGGATATCAACATTGGAAGCATTGATGCACCCACATCTTCTGCGCCAAGGGAAAATCATTATTTATGAAGAGATACTAAATGAAAAAGGAGAACTACAAACTAGACAAGAGTTGAAGAACCAGGGAATTGAGGTGGAACAGTGGGCCTACTTGCAATTCCAATCAAAATACTTAAAAGATAAGACAGAATGGGGAATTAGTAAAACTAAGACAAAATTAGATGAAATATTATTAGGACTCGACCAGAAGATGATTAAAAATATATATCCAGTTTTATTAGAATTTAAATTAGAAGAAGAAAAAGTAAAAGAAACGATGGTGGTATGGATGAAAAACTTTGGTCATAGCATAAAATTAGATGATTGGCAGAAACTATGGAATAGAAATTAAAAAAATGACATTAGCGATACCCTTTAAAGAAAATCTGTATAAGTTATTTTATAGATGACATATACCACCATCAAGATTGGCAAAAACGAACTCTAAATTTTCCCCTATATGTTGGAAATGTAATAAAGAAATAGAAACTTACTATCACCTATGGTGGAGTTGCAAGAAGGCCCAAAAATATTTGCAAAATCTACATAAGTGGATAGAAGAAATGTGTGGAATTAAAATACAATACAGGTCTGAGTTCTTTTTGTTGGGAATTAACACTGGGAAATACGATAAAGAAACTCTGTATTTAATGATTCATGTAATTACTGCAGCAAGGTTAGAATATGCACAGAATTGGAAAAATAAAGACACCCCAAATGAATTGGAAATATTGAAGAAAATCACAATGTGCGCAGAAATGGATAAATTAACAAAAGAACTAAAAAATAAAGAAGATTCGGATTATTATAAAACATGGGAGAAATTTTATGGTTGGCTAGAGATGAGGAAGATCAATGAGAATAAGGAATGATTATAAGTATATATTTTATTTAAAGTGTATAGAGGAGAATTATGTACTATTACTATTGGATTTAGCGAAGTAATGACAATGATTGATGTTAGGGAGACTATATCGCATTCAACTTTTTTATTGTAAGAATTTTCTGTCTTTGAGTTTCTTTAATTGTTTAATAAAGAATTAAAATTTAACAAAATGATTAGGGGACTAAAGCATGAAGAACGGTTGATTTTATATGATTTTAAAAAAGCTTAATGATCTTCTCTGCCTCAATGAATTTGCAGTTAACTTTCTCCACAGGAAAGATTGCATCACTTAATCCTGGGTATATTATTCATTGACAATACTTTGTGAGTTGACTTCTTGTTCTCTTGAGCAAAACTGGATATTTACACATCAAGGTGAATATACATGTCCCATGATAATGTTGCAGGATTCAAGAATTTCAGAAATAGAACATGAAATATCTAATGTTGATTTCTTTTCTTATTGTTATTTCAATTTCTCTGCTTTCTTTCAAGTAGCTCCACCCATTTCTTCAAGGCATTTCTTTCAACAACTCAGCAGGAGAGGGAGTGTCCTTTAATGAGAAGAGGGAAGTTGCAGGAGGATTTGACATCATCAACATGATCGTTTTTCCAAACAAGACCATCCAGAGTGTGAAAGTTGGAAGACTAGATCCCAATGCATCTTATGGAAATGAATTGATCATTAATGAACATCAGATTGAATGGCACAGAGGTTTTAATCAGGTAGGGGCCCAGTGATGGGATACAAATAATTTAACAATCAGTTTTCTGTCCTAATGACCGACTGGGGGGGGGATGGCTGGATGGGCATGGCTGGATGGGCATGACTGGGTGGGCGTGGGTATGTGTGTGTTTGCATTATAATGCAAAATCCTCACTTCCACCCCATCCCAGAGCAAAAATAATGCAAAACCCTTACTTCCATCCCATTCCAGAACAACCACCATTCCCTCACCAATCTGCTTTTCAGTTCTGTTCTCTTACATGAAGAGCAACAAAAGAAGAGCATGTGACTACCAGTTTTAAAAAATCCAGTCAATCTTCCAACTTCTTGGTGGGGGGAGCTCTAATGAAGTTGTAAGGCCTGACTGAACTGACTGATCAGCCTCCCAATGGATCAGTGCTGCTAGTCCATTGCTGCCTCCCAGCTGATCAGCAGAGCTCCCAGTCATGCTCTTGCAATTTCCCTACTCTGAATGGCAACTCCGGTGGGCATGGACAGCCAGTGGTGGAAACAACTAGTTTGCTGAACTATGCAAAAAATTAACAACAGGTTCGGCAGAACCGGAGCGAATCCCACCACTGTAGGGAGCTACATATACATTGAATGCATATAGTTTTACAGCTTCCTTAAATGGAAAAATTAAAATGCCTCCAACTGTTCCATGCTGACCATGATTTTTTAATAATTAACTATCTATCTAAATAACTAACTCAAATCACTCACACACTCACTCATTTACTCACTCACACACTCTATTTTCAGTTGATGAAAAAACTTAACAACTTGGCAACTATTTCTGCAATCTATTTTTCATTTTATGAACAGGTTCTTCCAGTTTCTCTGTGTAATGAATATTGTCACCCTGGATATTGGAAGAGAAAATCTGAAGATAAAAGTTTCTGCTGCTATGACTGTGTTGCATGTCCACAGGGAAAGATTTCGACCGAGATAGGTCAGTTTTGAAGTCCTACAAATTATGAGAATATTGGGCTGCAAAGAAAAAAGTTATAATTTTCAAAAGTTATAATTTGTCATGGATATTTAAGTCAAGTGCCTGGGAAATCAGGAGATTCGCAGAGTTCAAATGAGAATAAAGATGTATTATAAGCTTAAGCTCTCTACAAGAATCTGACCAACTAATGGTCAAGTGACAAGAAACAATAGATAGTGTGAAACTAATCAAGGAGAGATCCAACCTAGAACTAAGGACACATTTCCTAAAAAAAACAATTAATCAGTAGAATCACTTACCTCCAGAAGTTGTGGATTCTGAGAAGGGGGAAATTGTGGAGGTTTTGGAGCACCCACAAAAGAGATTAGATAACCATTTATCTGAAATGGTATAGGTTCTCCTGCTTGAGAAAGGTGTTGGACTAGAAGAACTCTAAGGTACCTTCCAATTCTTCTATTCTGTTAATATAAGTATACAAAAAAACTAATCACAGAATCAATATCAATCTTCAAGCAACAGTATAAAATATTCATTGAAATGTAGTAAAGAGGACATCAATGAGTTTCCATTTGATATTTTTTATCCAGATACAGAAGATTGTTTCAGATGTCCTGAGGATCAGTATCCAAGCAAAGTACAAGATCAATGCCTTAACAAAACAAGGAGCTTCCTGTCCTTTGAAGAACCTTTAGGAATCAGTCTGTCTTCAGCTGCTGTTTCCTTTTCCTTCATGACAATCAGTGTGCTTGGAATTTTCCTTAAGCTTAGAGATACCCCCATTGTCAAAGCCAATAACCGAGACCTCACTTACACTCTCCTTATTGCCCTCTTACTATGCTTTCTCTCTTCCTTGTTATTCCTTGGTCAGCCAGGGAAAGTAACCTGCCTTTTCCGGCAACCAGCATTCAGCATCATCTTCTCAGTTGCTGTTTCATGTGTGTTAGCTAAAACTATTACTGTGGTTGTAGCTTTCATGGCTGCTAAACCTGGTTCTTCAATGAGAAAATGGATGGGGAAAAGATTGGCTCTTTCCATTGTCTTTTCTTGTTCTTTTCTTCAAGCAGTTCTTTGCATTATATGGCTGGCAATATCTCCTCCATATCCTGAATTAAATATGCAGTTCCTCATGGAAACTATGATTCTGCAATGCAATGAAGGTTCCATCTTTATGTTTTATTGTGTCCTGGGCTATCTGGGCTTCTTGGCCATTGCCAGCTTTATTGTGGCTTTTCTTGCCCGTAATTTACCTGACAGCTTTAATGAAGCCAAGTTCATTACCTTCAGCATGTTGGCTTTCTGCAGTGTGTGGATCTCTTTTGTTCCAACCTATCTGAGCACCAGAGGAAAAGCCATGGTAGCTGTGGAGATCTTCTCCATCTTATCCTCCAGTGCTGGATTATTGGGATGCATCTTCTTCCCAAAATGCTTCATCATTGTGTTGAGGCCAGAACTAAATAGCAGGCACCAACTAATCAAACGAAACAATTGAATTATATTTACATCATTATTATGAATAAAAAGGGAAGGATGTTAGCAAAGAAAAATTAAAGGCTGTTCCCTTTTAATCTTCCCTCCAGCTTTCAAAGCCAACATTCGTATTATGTAGTTATAATCTCTCATCCATTTCCTAAATTAGATTTGTTCTCAGTTACTGAAGCAGTAATTCAACAATGTAATAAAGGTCATTCCAAAGGTCCTTTTTCAAGAGGCAATTGGACTGGACTTTCTGATTTTTCGTTGAAGACATTTTGCTTCTGAAGAAAAACAGAAGAAGACGCTGAAGAAGTTTCTGGAATGAGAAGCGAAATATCTTCAAAAAAAAAAAAATAATCAGAAAGTCCAGTTGCCTTTTGAAAAAGCACGTTTGGGACAAAAATGACCCAAATGACTAAGATTCTTTATAGACCAGAATTCAAAGCCCACAGGCCAGATTCGGCCCACAGAGTGCTTAGATCTGGTCCACAGGGCCACCCTGGAATCAACAAAGGACCGGCCCGCAGTCCTCTGCCAGCAAGAACAGAGCTTGGGAGGTTTGCACATCACTCTTCTGAGCTCCATTTTCAGTGGCAGGGGGTTGCTGGAGGTTGTGGCAGCTGAAAACAGAGCTAGGATCCCATTTTCAATGGAGAGAGCTCCGACCACCACAAACGCCCCAGACACAAGTTATGTTGAGCTGGCCACACCCACCCTGGCCCTCCGAATCAAATACAAACCTGATGCAGCCCTCAAAGAAATTGAGTTTGATACACCTGCCATAGACAATTTTAAAGTTTTACTTTGTCCTGTCCATATAGGCCACATAGCTTTCACAAGATTTATCATGACTTTATCTGCCTGTAAAATACTTGCAAGCTTTAATGAAGCTAAGTTCATCCCCTTTAACATGTTGGTCTTTTGCAGTATGCATTTCCTCTGTGCCAATCTTTGTGAGTACAACCATAGCCTATGTGAGCAGAACCACAAAATATGGTGGTTGTGAATATCTTTTTCACCTTGACCTCCAGTGCTGATTTATTTGTAGGTGTCTTTTTCCTGTAAATGCTTCTTCATTCTGTTGAGACTTGAAGTAAACAAGGCGTAATTAATAAAAATAATGATTAAATAAGGCATTTTTCTGTGTGTATTGCCAGGTTCTAATATCATATGCTAGTCACCAAAAGTAATTGTGCCTTCAGTTCAGGTCATTATAAAATGGAGAATGTATACATGTCATAACATTTCTGCAATATTAAACATAGACCTTCTTGCTATCCTATTTTATCTCCATGCTATCAAATAAAATTTTAATAAAAACATAAATTGTTGTTTCTTATTATTTCTTACCCCCAAATTTATTTTCTGCAGTGTCTTCTAATGTCTTTGAAGAGGACAAGCGATGGTTTTACCTTGTAAACAGTTGTGTGCAAACATTTGTCAGAAACTTCAAGGTTAAAGTATCCCTCAAATATCTTTCTGGCAGTGGTCAAAATCCGAAGTTTATTTTTGAAGTACTGCAACATTTTTCCACTAGTTTATAAATGAAAAAATAAAATCAGCAATAAAATTTATTTATTTATCAAACTTCTGAGTGTCCATCTCACTCCAGTGAGTTTCTCAATGATGTACAAGTAAAAAACATAAAACACTATATTGAATTTAATAATGCAAAAATGGATTAAACATTTGATTAAAAGTTTGGAACCTGCCATATCATGGTTGATAATAGAATAGAATAGAAAACAGAGCTGGAAGGGACCTTGGAGGTCTTCTAATCCAACCTCCTGCTGCTTAGGCAAACCTATACCATGTCACACAAATAGTTATCCAATCTCTTCTTAAAAACTTCCAGTGTTGGAGCATTTACAACTTCTGGAGGCAAATTGTTGCACTGATTAATTGTTCTAACTGTCAGGAAATTTCTCCTTAGTTTTAAGTTGCTTCTCTCTTTAATTAATTTCCACCATTTGTTTCTTGTTCTGCCTTCAGATGCTTTGGTGTATTTCTTGACTCCCTCTTCTTTGTAGCAGCCCCTGAAATATTGGAAGACTGCTATCATTTTACCCCAGTCCTTTTTTTCGTCAGACTAGACATACCCAGTTCCAGCTGTCACTGCATTTATTTTGGATTTGTCTGCTGAGGTCCCAGAATATCCCAGAATGGTTATCACGTCACTATAGTAACAAGATATGAATGTCTTGTGATGTTTGATTTACTGTGCATGTATGCAGGGGAGGAGTTTTACTTTACTTCACTTTACTTTTGCTTGCTTCTAAGAATGTACTGCTTTTCTTTGTTCTTCCTAGCTATGTGTAAATAAAATATACTGGCAACAGAAAAACACGATTCATTTCCTCTAATTTACGAAGCTGAATTTTTTCGCTTTGACACCAGCAACCATTCTTTATATATTTTAGCCAGGGGTAGGATTCAAATTTCTTAACAACCGGTTCTGTGGGCGTGGCCTAATTTGTGGGTGTGGCTTGGTGGTAATGTGACTGGGGTGGGAGTGGCTTGCTGACTGGGCATGGCTATATGGTCATGTGACTGGGGTGGGCGTGGCCATATGGCTGGCAACCTAAATTTAAAAGGTCCTCACTTAATGACCAGGTGCTCGCTTAGTGGCCAATTGCTTAGCAAGTGATTTTTGACAGTTTCCAAGGCCTGGGGAACCCTGCAGAGGGGAAGGCGAGGTGCAGGCAGCTACAGGGAGGGCTGCAGAGGGCTGGGCGAGACCAACTCAACATCACTTCTTTGCCCTAATGACTAAGTACTAAAAAAGATATACCAAAACAGAAGGTAGTTTATTATGTCATGTCTTTAATGCTTAAATAATAAAAAGGTACACAAAACTATATTGTTACAGCATTTAAAAATATTAATAAAAAACTATTACATAATAAAACTTTACAAAAAACAATAAAACTTATTTAAAGTACTCCCTTTGCTTTTCTATTATCATCCCAAGTTACAGGTTTCTTGTGTTTAACATGATCATCATCAGCTGTGTGATGATGTGCCCACAACCACTTCTTTACTATAGGAACAGGTCCCATTCTTGCACAGGTAAGCCAATTAGACTGATGGTCAGGAGGTTTGTAATATTGGAAAGTGTAAGGCGACTTCTGCCTTCTGAACATATTATATTTATCTGTGAGAAGCTCCTTTCCTCGTCTGCTGAACTTGACTGCAATTTTTCTTTGGTCGAAATTTCAAATCTTCTGCAATCTAATCTAATTTTTTTCTGGGAAACGTCCAGTCCACATATTTTTTCCCTAAAATTATTGTATTGCTGCAGTGTCCAGCAGTCAGGAAGGTTCCCTTCAATATCTGATTCAGTTCTTCCAGTACCTGATGATGTGCTGGCTCTGGTCATGGTGTGGGTGATGTGCTGGCTCCGCTTTCTTCGATGGATGATATGCTGGCTCTTTCTTCTGGTCCTGGTGTGGATGATGTACTGGCTCTTTCCTCTGGTCATGGTGTGGATGATGTACTGGCTCCGCTTTCTTTGATTGATGATATACTGGCTCTTTTCTCTGGTCCTGGTGTGGATGATGTACTGGCTCTTTCCTCTGGTCATGGTGTGGATGATGTACTGGCTCTTTCCTCTGGTTGTGGTGTGGATGATGTGCTGGCTCCGCTTTCTTTGATTGATGATATACTGGCTCTTTTCTCTGGTCCTGGTGTGGATGATGTACTGGCTCTTTTCTCTGGTCCTGGTGTGGATGATGTACTGGCTCTTTCCTCTGGTCATGGTGTGGATGATGTACTGGCTCCGCTTTCTTTGATTGATGATATACTGGCTCTTTTCTCTGGTCCTGGTGTGGATGATGTACTGGCTCTTTTCTCTGGTCCTGGTGTGGATGATGTACTGGCTCTTTCCTCTGGTCATGGTGTGGATGATGTACTGGCTCTTTCCTCTGGTCATGGTGTGGATGATGTACTGGCTCCGCTTTCTTTGATGAATGATATGCTGGCTCTTTTCTCTGGTCCTGGTGTGGATGATGTACTGGCTCTTTCCTCTGGTCATGGTGTAGATGATGTACTGGCTCTTTCCTCTGGTCATGGTGTGAATGATGTGCTGGCTCCGCTTTCTTTGATGGATGATATGCTGGCTCTTTCTCTGGTCCTGGTGTGGATGATATACTGGCTCTTTCCTCTGGTCATGGTGTGCATGATGTGCTGGCTCCGCTTTCTTTGATGGATAAAGAGCACTCAGACTCCAATGGTTGTGGTTGTGACTCTTTTGGATCTCCTTTTGCTTTCTTGCTGAAGAAAGCAGACAAACTTATTTGCCTTTTCATCTTGGCCATATGCTGCAAAAAAAATCAACAGTGGTTTGGACTCGATTGTTGTTGTAAGTTGAGTGGCGAAGGCAATGGCAAGCGAAGAAAGCCGGTGAGGAATGGAGATCAGTAATAATCAATTAATTTTAAGAGTCCCTGACGCTATAGTTAGTTAGTGTTTAAAAGATGATATGGAAGAGGAACAAGTTTCACCAGACAAGACTGAGATGGAACTGAAAGTGATTTGAAAATGACAGTCTATAAAAAAGATGTTGCACTGTGTATATAAATATATAGCTGATATTTTCATAATTACAATTCATTAACTGAAAAAGAAACACTTAAAATGGAAATACTATTAACAAACCAAGGGAGTTTGTTATTTTGTGCCAATAATGGCACAAAAATCTTTCCTAGCCAAGACTACTTTCCTGGACCAACAGTCCCAAAAGGAATGCTCTCTCTATAGCAGAGAGAAAGAAGCCAGGGGAAGCCATGTTTCATGACCTAACCTTTTTAGAATGCAGCTTAAAGATATACTGAAGCTTTTTACAGCATTATGCAGATATAAATAGTACAAAAAAAAAGATAATAGTACAAAATCATCTAAGTTAGATTACAAATGGAATTCATAGGCACATTCACAGAGCAATACTGAATTCTTTTTCTGAAATGTATTCCTCAGTTTAAAAAACTGGAATATATGAATTCAGTATTGGGCACTGCTAGTGTAGTTATTCAAGAGAATATAGTGTCCAGGTTAGCAAAATGGTAAAGCAACATATAGATTTAAATTTTAAAACCAGAAATATTCTGTTGGTACCCACATAAAAGGAGTACAATACAGATTTAATGTTACGCATGGCTAGAATTGTTTGCGTAATAGTGGAAAAACGAAGAGATCCCCATAGATGAAAATGAAATTAAAAAATTACAATATGCAGAAATGGATAGAGATAAGAGGTAGAAATTAGGCGGAGAATGATCATTGCTATGTATGAAATACAGAAGATTGATAATTATAAACATGTTGATATAATTAACAAAATTAGAAATAAGTCAGTACAAAGAAATTTAAATAATTTTTCTGTTACACTGCTGTGCTTATTGATATTTGTTTCTGCTTTGCTTTTTCATTTATGAAATATTTTATAATACTTTATATGTATAATAGAATTACAGAGATAAGGTAAAGTAAGAATATATTGTTATAGAATAGATTGGTGATGATGAAATGAACATTATAAAGTAGATTAAGTAGAAATGGTGATTTGCTCACATAAAATGATGTAATATTAGTAGTCTAGTAAGTAATTAATAATAGTAACAATATAAATATATACAGTGGATTTATAAGGATTAATGGAAATTGGAAGGGAAAGACTGCAGAGATTGTGCACAAGTGATTTGTACCAACCAACACGCTATGTAACTGAAGATGGTTTATGTTTGGTTTGTTTTGTTTATGTTTTAAAAAAATAAAACACTTTTATTTTAAAAAGATTCCATTTATGTATGCATGCAACTTCCTGTTACATTGATGTTGCTGTATATTGATTTAAGCAGAAACATACAAGGTATAACATCAATGTAACAAGAAATTGCCCGTCTCCTTTTTGGTAAGTTGCTTTTTTTATTTATATATTTATTTATTTACTATCTGTTTTTGTTTTTATTCATAAAAACAAAACAGATACTAAAGAAATAAAGAAATACATAAATAAATATTATTCATCTTGATGTTTCTTTAAGCAAAAAGTTTTTATGATTAATAAAAACAAAAACAGATAGTAAATAAATACATAAATACATAAATATAAAAAAGCAACTTACCAAAAAGAAGACAGGAAGTTGGCTAGCCAACTACGCCGGGGTCCTCTTCAGTCTTCTAGCTTGCTGTGGCGAGGATGGCTGGCACAGGAGTCGGCTCTCGACCAAACTGGCGGTGGAGGAGGTAGGGGAACGGCCCAGCAGGACTTGTTGCTTTGCCTCCTCACTATCCATCGGGGGTGGGAAGGCAAGGCAGCAACCCTTGGGCTGCAGTGGGTGAGGGAAGATAGCGGGCGGGCACCGGCGACCTAGCCAAGATGGCATCCATCATGTGGGCAAGGCAATGGCATTCAGCCTGGGAGTCAGCTGGCAGCACCAGCGGCAAGAGGAGGTAGGGGACCAGCCCAGCAAGACGTGGCAGGCTGGTGCTGGTGCCTGCCATTTGGGCAAGGCTGCGGTGCCCAGCCTGGGAGTTAGCTGGCAGTGGCAGTGGCAAGAGGAGGTAGGGAAACGGGCCAGCAGGAGCTGCTGCTTTGCCTCCTCACTACCAATCAGTGGTGGGAAAGCAAGGCAGCAACAATGGAGGACCGCTGGTGAGGGAAGATGGGGGCGGGTGAGGCAGGGAGTGTCAGCAAGGGTGGTGGGCATCCCGGGAGTTGGCAATCAACCAGGACTGGTGGTGGTAGGTAGAGGACCAGGTTGGAGGTTGTACTTACCGATCCGTGTCTTTGGAGGCCGGTGGGATAGGCAGTCAGGGCGGGCAAGGATGGCTAGTGGCAGCAGCGGCCGAGGCTTGCATCTGCTTTAAGGCAGGCAGGCTGGGCAAGGCAGGCCTGGGAAGCAGACCAGGCGAGAACAATTGGCGGCATTGGCGACTGCTGCTGCTGCTGCTGCTGTTGCTGCTGCTGGTGTGAACGATGGCGCCGAGCGGGAAAATTTTGTAGTTAGAGCACATGCACTATAAGTAGGGGCAGGGCAAGGCAGGTGGGGGAGAAAGAGGAAAGATTTTTTGTGTGTGCGCAGTAAAAAAAACTGTTTTTTTTTTAAAAAAAAACTAGGTTTTTTACTTTGGAGAGGTGGATAGGGTGGGAGCTGGGGCAGCGAAGGGAGGCATGGGTGGGGGTAAATGAGGAAGGGATTTTCATGCGTGCACAGTAAAAAAAGCCCAGTTTTTTTAAAAATGTTTTTTTTTACTTTGGAGTGGTGGATAGAGGTGGGGCCCGGGGCAGCGAAGGGAGGGGTGGGTGGGGGAGAATGAGGAAGGATTTTTGCGCACGCACAGTAATAAAAATCAGTTTTTGGCCCATAGGAATGGCGGATAGGGGCGAGGCGAAGCAGGAGTTGGTTTTACTGGTTCTTAGAACTACCGGCAACATTAACAATCGGCTCTATAGAATCAGTGCGAACCAGTAGAAACCCATCCCTGGTTTTAGCCTCTGGTCCAGAAATTATATTCAGCAGGTTCTGACCAGTTCTGGAGAATTGGTAGTGGAAATTTTGAGTAGTTTGGAGAACCAGAAAATACACCTCTGACTGGCCCCACCCCAATCTATTCTTTGCCTCCTGAGTCCCAGATAATTGGCTGGGTCTTCTTTTGTTGTCCTGCATAGAACAGAGCTGGAAAACAGGTTAGTGGGGTGGGGTGGGGTGGGAATGGAGATTTTACAGTATTTTTCTCCTCCCATGCCCACCAAACTACACCCACAGAACCTCCTAATGTGGGTCTGTCATGAAGTTCAGGTGGAAATATTGCTAGGAGGGCCTTTGCACAAGTTATTGTGTTGTGTATTATTTGAGCCCTTTTCTAGATTGGGA
The DNA here is from genome assembly GCA_023653725.1 of Bungarus multicinctus. Taxonomy (NCBI): domain Eukaryota; kingdom Metazoa; phylum Chordata; class Lepidosauria; order Squamata; family Elapidae; genus Bungarus; species Bungarus multicinctus. The sequence goes on along the minus strand of CM042840.1, from coordinate 141,114,557 downwards.
AGCATTGCTCATGGTCACTTAAGCCCTAATCAAGCTCCCAAGTGGGCTACATGGTGCTGTCGTTGAAGAGTTTTCAGAAGCTTCACCAGGTATACAATGCAATGGTGTGGATAGTTATGTGTGCTTCCAGAATAATGCATAATACACCTCTGTTCTGTGAGTTCCATTGGTTGCCAGTTGGCTATTGGATCCAATTCAATGTGCTGGTTTTGAACTTTTATGATATAAGGCTGGGTTATTTATGGGACCATAGCCACCTGAGTTTGTCTGCCCATCCCATAAGATTTGAAAGAGATCATCTATGTGTCTTGGCTGTTTGTGGGTGTGACAAGTGGCTGAATGGTTAAGATGCTGGGCTTGTCAGTTGGAAAGCCAACAGCCCAAGTTCAAGACCCGAGCTCCATGTGACCAGGGAGCTCCTGTCCTCATCTAGCCTCTGCTAACTTATTTATTTATTTATTTTAATCGCACTTTTATACCGCTCCCTCTCCCAAAAAGGGACTCGGGGCGGTGAACAGCCCACTAAAAACATACAATAAAAATATAATAAATACTATTAAAAATAAATTAAATAACCAAATCGGCTGTCTATTAAAATTTAAGTTAAAAATTAAAACTAATAAAACCCTAATTTAATTAATTAAAACCAAAAAACATAGTTACTGGGCCAGGCCGGCCTGTTCAAAAAGCAGGGTTTTTACTGCGCGCCGGAAGGTCAGAATATCCGTCATAGCCCGTATCTCCGGGGGGAGATCGTTCCATAGGGAGGGAGCTCCCACAGAGAAAGCCCGAACTCTCGGGGCCACCAGCCGACAATGGTCAGGCGGCGGCACCCCAAGTAGGGCAACCCTGTGGGAGCGTACTGGGCGGCGGGAGGTTGTTGATGGCAGCAGGCGGTCCCGTAAGTACCCAGGTCCCGAGCCATGGAGCACTTTAAATACCATCAGTACCACCTTGAATCGAATCCGGTAGGCCACAGGAAGCCAGTGCAGCTTGCGGAGAAGTGGTGTTACGTGTGCGCTTTGAGGGGCGCCCACGATCACCCGCGCGGCTGCATTCTGAACTAACTGCAACCTCTGGAGACTCTTCAAGGGGAGCCCCATGTAGAGAGCATTGCAATAATCCAAGCGGGAGATAACGAGGGCGGAGGTGACTGTGCGAAGTGCACCCAGATCCAGAAAGGGCCGCAACTGGTAAATCAGACGAATCTGATAAAAAGCCCCCCTGGCGACGGCTGCAATATGTTCTTCCAAAGACAGCCATACATCCAGGAGGACACCCAAGTTGCGTGCCCTTTCCACGGGGGTCAAAACCTCTCCCCCCACGGCCAGTGAAGGAATAAGCTGGCTGTATCTGGGCGCAGGAAACCACAGCCACTCGGTTTTGGCCGGGTTGAGACGAAGCCTGTTATGACCCATCCAACCCCGCACGGCCTCCAGGCACCGGGTCATCACTTCGACGGCTTCGTTGGGGTGGCCCGGGGTGGAGATGTACAGCTGAGTATCATCAGCGTACTGATGGAACTCCACCCCAAAGCCACGGATGCTCTCACCCAGCGGCTTTACATAAATGTTGAACAGCAGGGGCGAGAGCACCGACCCCTGAGGCACCCCACAAAGCAGGGGCCTTGGGGACGATCTCTGCCCCCCCCGTTAACACAAATTTACAAACACAAATTTTGAACTTAGCAGTTCAAAAGCATACAAATGCAAGTAGATAGATAGGTACCCATTTGGTGGCAAGATAACAATGGTCTATGTTGTTGTGCTGGCCACATAACCTTGGAAACATTTTTGGACAGTGCTGGCTCAATGATCTTGACACAGAGATGACCACCACCCCCTACAGTTGGCAACAACTAGTGTTGTAAAATCTACAGGGATTCTTTTAACTTTTTTACCTGTCTGTTTGGGAGTTACACTTGGTTTAACATAAGTGGAAGGTCTTTTTTGGTATGGTATTTTGTCAAAGTGCCAGGCTTCTAGAAATTCCAGAAATAGCATTTTTGGACATGCCTTGGTCTAGGGTGGTCACATTTTCCCAATTGAAATTAAGGTTAAGTCTGGCTATATGTTGTGAAATTAAAAAGTATTTATTATGTCTTCTGACTGCTAGTTAGTGTTCATGGATGCAATCCTTCAGTCTTCTACCTACTTATCCTATGTGGTGGTTGTTGAAGTCCTTATATTGTATGTTGTAAATGACTCCTGTTTTGTTTATTTCTGGAGTTGAAAGGTCTTTTGGTTTGCTTAGGAAGTTTTGAAGGACTTTAGTTGGCTTGTGTGCTACACTCATTCCATATTGTTGTGGCAGTCTGTTGGTAGTTTCTGAGATATTGTTGATGAATGGCAAAGCTATTCTGTATTGGGTTGAGTGATCAGGCACTTTTTGACAAAGTGTTAACTTTTTATTATTCAAGTTTGGCAGGCTGGACATCATACTTATCTTTTCACTCTTACTTATCTTTTCATTTTCCTTGTACATATTTAATGGTATTATTGGAAAAATGAGAATGAGGAATATTGAAATATTCAAAATTCTGTGCTTTTTTATAGTTTTGGTTCTTAGCCTAATAGCACTAGCAATAGCAGTTAAACTTATAAACCATTTCACAGTACTTTTATAGCCCTCTCTAAGCAGTTTACAGAGTCAGCATATTGCCCCCAACAATCTGGACGCTCATTTTACCCATGCGGAAGGATGGAAGTCTGAGTCAACTTTGAGCCTGGTGAGATTCAAATTGCCAAATTGCAGGCAGCCAGCAATCAGCAGAAGTAGCCTGCAGGACTGCATTCTAACCACTGCGCCACCACGGCTCAATGTTGGCAATTGGATTCCAAATAACAGATAGAAATTAAATGTGGATTGATTTCAATAAAATTTATACACTGGTTTATCCTCAGATCATACATTTAAATAAATCTAATTAAAATCGCTTCTGCTTCTTTTAAATAGAAGAATGAACAATGCTGTACCCTAAGAATCATATTTAAGTGTGTATATTTAAAGTTTGGTTAAATTTAAAGAATTCTGTATATATTATTAAAATCTCAGTGGTGCAGTGGTTAGAGTGCAGTACTGCAGGCCACTTCTGCTGCCTGCAATTTGGCAGTTCAAATCCCACTAGGCTCAAGGTTGATTCAGACTTCCATCATTCTGCGATGGGTAAAATGAGGACACAGATTGTTGAGGGCAATATGCTGACTCTGTAAAACCACTTAGAGAAGGCTGTAAAGGACTATAAAGTGATATTGTTATTTGGATACTCATATTCTTCAATTGGAATGGAATATTATATTTTCATTATTTAATTTCTTTTTATTAATTAATTGCTCCTTGTTGTTCAGTTCTGGCCTCAGCAAAATGATGAAACATTTTGGGAAGAAGATACATCCGAGTAAGGCTGCACTGGAGGACAAGATGGAGAAGATCTCCACAGCTACCATGGCTTTCCCTGTAGTGCTCAGGAAAGTTGGCACAAAGGAGACCCAGACACTGCAAAAAGCCAACATACTGAAAGTAATAAATTTGGCTTCATTAAAACTGTCAGGTAAATTACGGGCAAGGAATGCCATAATGAAACTGGCAATAGCCAAGAAACCAAGGTAGCCCAGGACACAATAGAACATGAGGATGGATCCTTCATTGCATTGCAAAATTATGGTTTCTCTAAGAGAGTGCATGTCTAACTCAAAGAATGGACAAGAGGTTGACAGCCACACAATACAAATGTTCACTTGGAAAAAAGAGCATGAAAAAACAATGAAAAGGGCCAATCTTTTCCCTACCCATTTCCTCATCTTGGTTCCTGGCTTGTTGGCCATGAAAGCCATGACCACAGTGATGGTTTTGGCCAAGACACAAGAAATAGACACTGAGAAGATGATACCAAAAGTTGGTTGTCTGAGAAGACAAATTACTTTCCTGGGTTGGCAAAGGAATAAAATGGAAGAGAGAAAGCAGAGCAAAAGAGACACAAGGAAAGTGTAAGTGATGTCTCGGTTGTTGGCTTTAACTATGGGAGTATCCTTGTGCTTAATGAAAGTTCCAAGTATCCAGATTGTTATCAAGCAAAACAAAACAGCAACTGATGTCAAAATGATTCCTAAAGGTTCTTCATAGGATAGGAAACTTGTTTTTTTGACAATGCAATGATCTTGCTCCTTACTTGGATATTGATCTTCACGACATTCAAAACAATATTCCATTTCTAGATTAAAAGTAAAAAAGAAAAATCCATCATTGATGAACAAACTATACTATCATTGATTCTTTTTCCAAATTAAATCTATCCCAACACTGCAACACCATACTGAAATATAATATTTACTGAACATCATTATGCGGGACAAAAGGAGCAAGGGGATTTTAAAGACAGTCTTTGAAACATAGACTTCTGAGATTTCAAAATTTTGACAAGACTCTGAAAATGCACAATTGATAAAATAAGAAATTGGCAGATAGAAATATAGGATGCTTTGAATTTTCTACTTCTGGAAGTTAGCATAAAACATTGAATATGGGGGAAGATGTAACTTTTCAAAGATTTTGTCCTGTTCATTTTCTAGTGTCTCCTCATTTCAGACCCAAATTTATTATTTTTGTAAACTCATTGAGGATGTTCATCTCTGAATTATAAGCAACATGAAAGACTTCTTCCAAATGTTGGGCTCAAACCAAGTTCATAAGAAATTCCCTTAAGAATGTAGAATTTCAGATTAATATGAACTTTATATATTTTTGAGATCATTTGTTGGCAAAATTCCCATGGTTCCCTTGACTTCATCTGAGGAAATATATTCTTAGCAACACTCCAGATATTCTAGGAGAAGGAGTGGCAGAACAGGGACAGAATCAAAACAGGGATCAATCTAGAATCTCTATGTAGTCACAAATGGTCTAAGTTCAACTCCCCTTGAAACCCATGAACACTTATATTACTCCAAGCAAGTGCTAACCATTAGTTGAGAAGATTTGTTGACATTAGCTGTTTTGCAATAAATCAGTTTAATTGAACTACCATGTATGTAGGAGATGGCCAAGCTGACCCTGAGGAGGATCAAGTGCATCACAAGTCATGAGTCCCTGCATGCCTGCAAGAGATTCAAGTTCAGCCCACCTCTCTTATCTCCTGCTCATTTCCCTTGACTGTTAATTGGTCAGATTCTTGTAGAGAGCTTAAGTTTGCAATAAATCTTTATAATCATATGAACTACTTGAATCTCCTGATTTCCCCAGCTCTTGACAGGACCTGGTCTTTCGCACCTGGGAGTTACATACCCATCATAGCAATTCCTTAGTTCTGAAAGAAACATTCCTTTTAAGCCGATATCATAATCAGAACTAACCCATCTTATCTGAAATCTTCTCTTTGGGACATGGCACACAGTTATAACAGCAGAACTGTTTCCCTTCTATTCTTCTCTTCCAAGATCCCGGGTAACAGTACTCATTACATAGTGAAATAGGAAGAATCTGCCCACAAGACAAAAGAGGTCACATGAGAATAAATTTAAGTATTAAAATATTTTTAACTATTTATACCATAAAGTGCCATGGCAAGTGTCTATGGAGATTTTCAATCATCCAGGTCATCGTTATCCCAAAGGAGTTTTGTTTTTTTTTAAAAAAAGATGTTTCACCTGTCATACCAAAAGCTTCTTCAGTTTGAAAAAAGAACTGATAAAGCTTCTTGGATGAGAAGCGAAACATGTTCAAGGAAAAATAAAGCCCAATTGCCTTTTGAAAAAAGCATCTTTGCAATGGCAAATAGAAATGTTTTTTTTTGGGGGGGATGAATGAATTATAGGAATAGCACTTAGACTGATATACCACTTAATAATGCTTTACAACCTTTTCTAAGCAGTTTACAGAATCAGCTTATTGCCCCTAACAATCTGGCTCCTCATTTTACTCACCACAGAAAGATGGAAGGTTGAGTCAACCATATATTTTTTTAAGGAAAGCATAATAAGATCATGGACATTGTGGCTCCGACGCTGAACTTGTCAATTAGAAAGGTCGGCAGTTCAACAGTTTGAATCCCTAGCAGAGCATAATGGAGTGAGCTCCCTTACGTGTCCCAGTTTCTGCCAACCTAGCAGTTCCAAAGCATGTAAAAATGCAAGTAGAAAAATAGGGACCACTTTGGTGGGAAGGTAACAGTGTTCCATGTGCCTTTGGCATTTAGTCATGCCAGCCACATGACCACAGAGACGTTTTCGGACAGCACTGGCTCTTCGGCTTTGAAACTGAGATGAGCACTGCCCCCTACAGCTAGAAATGACTAGCACTAGCACTAGTGCAAGGGGAACTTTACCTTTACCTATAAATAAGATGTATGTTTGAATATAGATTTGTATTATTTTCAAAACAATAATACAGTATTATACAATGCTCTCATTTTTAGGCAAACCAGTGTTGGCAGAATCAAATAAAAAGCAAAGGAGGAGGAGGAGGAGGAGGAGGAGGAGGAGGAGGAGGAGGAGGAGGACAACGTCAGCTCTGAGATGATCCATTCTAAAACAGAAGTGGTTTTGACCATACCTGATTGAAACCTGGGTGCCAGAAAACCCTATTTTCATCCATGACCAATTCTTTTCCTTTTTCAGCAGTAGGATCTAATCTTCCAACTTTGACCCTCTGAAATGAGTTGTTTGGAAAAGTGATAAGGTTGATAATATCCAAGCCTCTTGTTAGTTCTCTTTTCTCATTAAAGAAGACTCTCTCTCCCGCTGAGTTGTTAAAAGAAACACTGTGAAGAAACTGATGGAGCTTTTTGGTGAAAAAAAAGAGGGGAATATAGAGCAGGAAATGAAATGATCAATAAAGGAGAATATTTGTAGCTCAAGTGTTGAAAAGAGTGTGCTAGACTAGTTATTGATGATGTTACTTTGTTTGGGTAATGAAACATTACCCAATGCAAGAAAGTAATTAGGCTCAGAGAGCACCAAAAACCTCATAAATGATAAAACTAAGAGAAAAGTCTAAGCGAAGATGTACAAATTCAATAAGAAAAATGATTTTACCTTTAATACTGTATATATCTAAAAATAAAGATTTCCTCTGGTCAGTCATTTCTGATCCTAATGGCTGGTGCTCATCTCCATTACTTAGCTGAGTGAGCCAGCTTCATCTGAAGCCTTTTCCATGGTCATGTGGCCAGCATAATTATACACTGAGGCTCACAGAACAGTAGTATCCTCCCACCAAAGTGGTACCTATTTATCTACTTGCATTTGCATGCTTTCTGCTAAGTGGGCAGGAGCTGGGACAAGTGATGGGAGTTCAACCTGTCATGTGGCTCCCAGATCTCAAACTCAGGCTGTCTGCTTTCCAGTGAACAAACACAGTGTCTTTAACTACTGAGCCATCTTGCACCAATGTGCTTAAATCTTAGTTTATTTTCCAGTCCTTAATTGTATTTCATCTATGTGAAAGGAAAATATACAGCTATTACCTGCCAAGGCTGCAGATTTGTGAGTTGAAACATTTTTCCCACCATCCTTTTGTCCTGATTTTGTCCATTTGATAGTAAAGTTTGCAAAGAATGAGCCACAGCATAGACACCATTAAAGATATTGTAACTATGACCAGTCATTTCCATTTCAAAGACTGCTTCAGGTAGGCTGTCCAGTTTCTCCTCCCCAGTGCATTGTCCAATATCCATTTTTGGTGATCCTGAATGAGGAAAGAAACAGTCAAATACTTGCTCCCAAAAATCCTTTATAAATCCATCTCTCTGTCTCAAATAAGGTTTTATGGACTGAACAAAGTCCTGAAATCCCAAAACATCATTTGATTGGATTTGAAAGGAAATGGCCCCATTGAATAATTGCAGATTCCAACTCTTCTGAATTCCTGTGAGTATAAAATCAAATTGGCTGGTCATGATCCAAACTTTTATAAATGCCATATTCTCTTTAAAGGTATGATGCAGCAAAAATATGACACTTGTGAACCATACGAGCAACAAGGATTCTCCATAAATGATAAATGTGTTTGCCCTCTTGTCTGTGTAATATTGATGAAGAGTAGATGTTATACCAACAAATTTATCCAAGTTATCAAAAGTGGGTATTCCTGGGACCTGTTGTAGGAAAGCTGAACAGATTTCATTCTGTAGGAGTAAATGTTGCAGTTTATGCAAAAATTGTTCCCCGCTGTCAGACTCAGAAGCAAAAAGCCCAACCCACTTCCATCCAAATTGTTGTAGCAATCGTAGAATCCCAATGTATAGAGAAGCTTCATTTGGGGCCATAAAGTAGAGGGAGGATAAGTGACTGGCATAAAATGTTTCTGTTGGATATGAACCATATGTAAGCTGAAAGAAAGTCAAAATATGTTAAACTAGATTAACAGAATAATGGAATAACAAAGTTGGAAGGGACCTTGGAGGTCTCCTAGTCCAACCCCCTGCCCAAGCAGGAAACCCTATACCATTTCAGACAAATGATTTTTTATGTTTTGTATGTATAAGTTTGTTTAAAAAAAATAAAAACTCTTAAAAAAGAGAGAGAGACAACTAGGGAAGATATTTGAGCAGAAAAAGGGAAAGTAGCACTCGTGCCTTATCACTTATGCAGGCTGAGTAATTTTCAGTTACTCCCTAAGCCTTAGTTATAACTTTCTTGCTAGCTTCTTGTTTGAATCAGAGGCTATATGTGTGTGTGAGAGAGGGTGCACATGCCCCTTTGAGTCAGTTTTATTTCTGGTTACTGCCTGGATAAGTCCCTACAGTATTTTTGGCAAGATTGTAGAAGTGGTTTTCTATACTTCATAGGGCTAACCCAAGGTCACCCAGCTGGCTTTGTGCCTAAGGTGGGGCCACAGGTCACATTCTTCCAACAGCTAGTCTGATACTTTAACCACTGTGGCAAATCAGCTTTCTTTTTGACAATACATATGTATACATACATGTACATACAAAATACCACTCATGCATCATCACAAAATCTCCAGAACCATAAAGCCTTGAAATTTGGAATGTATGTTCCTCTTGGCTTCTAGGTGCTCACTAAGAAAGGATTTTTCGAAATGACCATCAAAGCATTAGTATTTTACAACATGCTCTGATGCTAAAGAGTTCTACTCCCCCTCCCCACTTGAAAAGAAATGTTCCAAATGTAAAAGACAAGTAGAGGAGAGGAGTTTCAGTTTTAGTTTCACAGCACCAAGCAGCTTTAGTACAGAGCAGTTGAGCTAAGCCACACCTAGGCTCCTTGCTGTCTCCTTCTTGCTGACACAGCAAATACTCTTTCAGTTTCCAAACAGCCCTCAACTCTTGCACACACTGACAGGACGTTAGCCAGATGAATACTGATGGTAGGCAGAGGCAGAATTATTTTCCTCCCTATAAATTAAGCCCAATCACATAGTTACGCAGCGAAGTATGGATATCGAGCTAGTATACACAAATTAAGAACAGTTGCAGGAAATGGGTATATCTAGTCTAATGAAAAGAAGGACTAAGGGTGACATGATAGCAATCTCTCAGTATCTAAGGTGCTGCCACAAACAATAGGGGATCAACTTATTCTCCAAAGCATCTGCAGACAGAACAAGAAGCAATGGATGGAAACTAATGAAGGAGAGAATGAACCCAGAAATAAGGAGTAATTTCCTGACAGTGAGAATACAATAGAATAGAATGGAGTGGAATGGAATGGAATAGAATAGAATAGAATAGAATAGAATAGAATAGAATAGAATAGAATAGAATAGAATAGAATAGAATAGAATAGAATAATAGAGTGGAACAGCTTGACTTCAGAAGTTGTGGGTGCTTCATCATTGGAGGTTTTTAAGAACAGACTAGACAACCACTTGTTTGAAATGGTATAAGGTCTCCTGCTTGACCTTCAAGGTCCCTTTCAACTCTATTATTCTATGTTCTATTTGCTAACCAGCCTTTTCTATCCTACTCTTGAAACAGCTCCAGATTTCACCACAGATAGTGGTCAAGCAACAATATCAAATGACCCTCTCAAATAACATTAATTTCCAAACAAATGATTTGATTAATTACCCCATATCTACACCAACCTGAGGTATCTTGTACAAATTTATAATTCCTGCAATATGGGAAGAAGTATCAGATCCAAGTCCTCCAAGAATGGCCATGAGATTTTTAGGAATGCCACATTCATAGTTGGGAAGAAATCTGTTTGATTTGAAAAGAAGGTCCAGAGTGGTCCGATAAGTCATTCTTGGATCATAGAAGCTGTCTGAAACGTGGAGACCAAGTGTGACATTGGACAAGATTTGCGGATTCCCATTGATTTCTTTGATGGCAAATTCTAAGGAAAGGACATGCTGGTAAAATTTTGTGATCATACTGAAAATAAATAAAGCATTTCAGAAAGTAAGTCTGCAATGGATGAATTGGTTCATATAAAATGATATTTTTTGGCTAAAGCTGGAATTGAAAGATCAAATTCCTTTTTGGTGTTAATATTTCAGAATTATGTAACTCCACATAGCACTAAATTGCAAATATGTTTTGGGAAGTAGCCATTCTATTATTCATTCCATTATATCTGAAAATTTACTCATTAAGACACATAACTTTATAGATTGTTAGGTTATAAGGCAAAAAAAATGTATGTATTGCCCTTTTCTCCAGAATGGAATTTAATTTTTCATTTAATATAATTTTCCTTTCAGCTTTGCTCAGTCCTGACATAGATCTGAATAAAGATATACATATTCTTGTTTTTTAGGTCTCTGAAAGATAGTTGATTTAATATTACAGTTTTATGCTATTTTTTTACAGCTATTTCCCATTTTACATAAAAATCGTTTTGCTTAAACAAATTTTATTACATCATTGTTATTTTATAGTACAGGAACACCATGCTTGAATACATTCACTTCCAATTTCTCTCTATATCAAATCATCATAATATATTATAATATATGATATATATCACATCATCGTACTATCTCCCTATCTGCAGTTTCTCCATAATGGAGCTAATCTTTAGAAATTTTAAAGCAGGTTCATGTTTTATTTTATGGAGAGGAGATGAAGATACAATTTGTTTTTGTTTTTTTTTGTCTGTACATGATAAGTGAAGCCAAATTCTGCAAAGACAGTTGAAATAAGGTTGTATCTTTAGTGGTGAAGAAGTATTTACAGAAAAACTCAGCATCTAACAAAACACAAACTATTTATTTATTTTATTTTTCAATTGCTTACAAGATAATAGGTATAAGTATAAACATGAGTAAGAATACAGGAAATAGGTACAAATAAATGGGGACAATAGGACAGGGACGGGAGGCACAATGGTGCACTTATGCATGCCTCTTACAGACCTCTTAGGAATGGGGTGAGGTCAATAGTGGATAGTTTGAGGTTAAAGGAGTGGGGTTTGAGGATGTAACAACAGAGTCAGGTAGTGCATTCCAAGCATTATCCACTCTGTTGCTGAAGTCGTATTTTCTGCAATCAAGTCTGGAGCGATTAACATTGAGTTTGTATCTGTTGTGTGCTCTTGTATTGTTGTAGTTGAAAGTGAAGTAATCATTGACTGGTAGGACATTGTAGCAGATAATTTTGTATACTACGCTTAAATCCAACCATAGGCAGAGTAGTTCAAGATTGTCCAAGCCCAAAATTTCAAGCCTGGTGATATAGGGTATTCTGTTGTGAGCAGAGAAGTGTAGTACTCTTCTCATGAAATACTTCTGGACTTGCTCAATTGTATTAATGTCTGATATACAGTGCGGATTCCAGACAGATGACCTGTATTCAATATTGATCTAGCAAAGGTTTTGAATGCCCTAGTTAGCAATTCAATATTTCCAGAGGAGAAGCTTCATAAGATTAGATTTACAGCTCTTAATGTTTTTTTTGGCAATGCTGTTTACAGTGAGCTCTAGCGCTTAGATCATTAGATCAAAGGTCCTTGACAGAGTGAGGGTCATCAACAAGTATCAATTAATCTAGTAGAAGGCACCCCAAGAACTTTCCTATGGGCATATACTTATGGAAAAAGCACAAGGACCCTTAGATCTCATCTAAGTAAATTAATCTAAAAATTGAGAATATAGAAGAATTCAGAATAAAAGACACTAACGTACTCAATGCGCTTTCTATATCTTTGTGATCTAGGCATCTGAAGTGAAATCTTGAACAAAGTCTTCATAATCTTGTTAATGGTAAAATTGGTCTTTAAGTTGTTCTCACAGTTTTGTGACATCTTTTTCAGAAGGTGATTGATGGTTTATAGAGGGAGAACAGCCTTTTCCCTTGGTATACAGAATATAGAAACAGGGTTGGAAGGAAATTTGGAGGTCTTTTAGTCCAACCACCTGCTTAAGCAAGAAACCCTACACCACTTCAGACAAATGGTTATCCAATCTCTTCTTAAAAACTACCAGTGTTGGAGCATTCACAACTTCTGGTGGCAAGTTCTTCCACTGATTAATTGTTCTGTCAGGAAATTTCTCCTTAGTTCTAAGTTGCTTCTCTTGATTAGTTTCCACCCGTTACTTCTTGTCTTGCCTTCAGGTGCTTTGGAGAAAAGCTTGACTCCCTCTTCTTTGTGGCAATCCCTGAGATATTGGAACACTGCTATCATGTCACCCCCAGTCCTTCTTTTCATTAAACTAGAACAGTTCCTGCAACTGTTCTTCATATGTTTTAGACCATATTTTTTAAACCAGAAACAAGACATCTGATCTGCAAAAACCAACAAGGGCCAAATTCCCATTAGGTGAGGATAGATATTTGCTTACTTTGTAATATCAAATATCCTATGTGATGGGTATTCATCAAACCAATGTTCACTGGAAACAAATAAAATCTGAGAAACCATGCCTCCAATTAAGAGATCACCTGGTTGGTACCATTCATGCAGAACAGGAAACGGATCGGCAACCAAGCAAGTCAGCGTATCCACTTTGATCACTGGAAACATCAGAAGAAAGAACATGTCCTTGGTATAAAGGCTACAAGTTGAGGCAGTCAGCTAGATTTTTTTTAAAAAAAAAAATGGACTAGTCCACATGCACCTCTTGAGAAAAATGAATTTATCTAGACTTGAACTTCAACAGGAGAATAAAGAAATGTTTTGGTATTAATAGCAGTGTTTCCTGATTAATAGTAACAAAAGATGGCAGAATCATGAAAATAAATAGCATTGTTTTTTTCTTACTATCAAGATGCCCACAGAGAGGCTGAGATTTTATCTTATTTTGCACTTGCTTTCTGTTTTTTGAATCTTTTTGCATAGCCCTCACCTAATCGAGAAGATCAAGAAATGATAATAATCAATCCAATTCTCAGAAGAATAAATTATGCATTCTACTTTTTTTAAATCCACAATTGAAACAACAGTGACTTTCCATGGGAGTGTTTATTTTAATTGATTTCAAAAAGCTTATTTCAAATTCATCTGGTTCTCTGGTCAATTTCTAACTTTCCAAAACAACAAAAACACACTAATCACCTTTCTGCTGTTTATTCATTTAAAGTTCTTAATCTTATTCCCAAAAGTTCTTAATCTTTAAATTCATACTCAAAATTGCTTCCATTGAGGACTGAAGGAAACTCCCCCATTGAATGCTATCAAACATGCTGTTCCAATGGTTCTAAATATTTAAAAAGCAGTAAAAAAAAAAAACCCTTATTCTAAAATTACTAATGAAACTTCTCCCCATCAACTACTTTAGAATTCAAGGTAGTATGTAATTTCCTTAATCACTTTCCCTTTTGATTTATAGAAGTATTTCTTCAATTTTTTTGTTCGTCCCTTGTCAAGTGCTTGCTGCACACTAGATCAGGGCTGTCAAACTCATGGCCAATGGGCTGCATACATCACATGCTAACCATGCCCGGTTTAACAAAGGGGAAAAAAGTCATGATACATTAAGTGATGATGCCGTGGTGACAAGAGTTTGACACCCCTCCCAGAGGCCCGGGGGAGGCTTCCAGACTTGGGAAGGTGAAAAACAGACCTCCTGGAAATACCAGAAGTCTGGGAACAAGGTTGTTTCTGGCTTCCAGTGGGCCTTCAGAGCCCAGGGAGGCCATTTTTGCTCTTCCAGAGGCCCAGGCCCAGAGGCCTCCAGACCCTTGAGAAGGCAAAAAATGGTTTTTCTGGAAGTTCCAGTAAGCCATGTCCACCATAGCCATGCCCACCCAGCAAATGGGCAGCAAACTGGTTTGTGGGATTTTTGAATCCCACTGCTGAATTTGTGTCCAGCCCTTCAACCTCAAAATAAAGCGACATGTAAAATACAGACCAGTGGTTCCCAAACTTTTTCAGTCCACCGTCCCCTTGGTGCTACAAATTCATCCTCAGTGCCCCCCACCCAGGGGTGGGATTCAAATTTCTTAACAATTGGTTCTGTGGGCGTGGCCTAATTTGTGGGCATGTGACTGGCTGGGCGTGCTTACTGGCTGGACATGGCTCGATGGTCACATGACCGGATAGGCATGATTTGGTGGTCATGTGACTGGGTGGGCATGGCCAGGTGGCCATGTGACTGGCAAATCAAATATAAGTGGTCCTTGCTTAATGACTGGTTGCCTTGGAAGTGTTCTAATTTATGACTGACCTCTCCAGAGCTACTTGACCTGTTTTTGGAGTTTTGACAGCTATGCACATACACACATACATACACATACCCTTCTAACCCTGCTGGAGCAGGTGGTTGGGCTAGATATCTCATTCACTTTCTCATCCCTCCATTTCTTTCTTCTTTTTTCTTTCTCTTTCTTTCTGTCCCTTCCTTCCATTTCCTCCTCTCTTTCTTTGTCTATCCTTTTTCTTCCTTTCTCCCTTTTTCTTTCCCTTTTCTCTTTCTTTTCTTTCTTGTCTCTTCCTTTTCTCTTTCTCTCTCTTTGTCTATCCCTTTCTCTTTCTCTCTCCCTCTCCCTCCATATCCCATTCACTTTCTCCTCCCTCCCTCTTTCTTTGTCTCATTCCCTCTCTCTTTTGGAGTTCAGGGACCACCAAACTCAAAGTTATAAATCCTGTGGACCACTAATTTGAATTTTGACTGATAGTGGCACAGGAAACTTTGGCCGGGTCTCAAGAGATGAGAGTGACTCCGACTGCTTCTCTCTGCTAACAGGCAAAATTGTCTCTAAGTATCAACAGTGAGGTGTCACATAAAATGGTTCATACTGTATTGTTGAATTTCTACTGTTTATTGTCTCAGGTATTAAATACTGTCACCTTGATTAGGAGGGGGAAACATTTACTGTTTTGCATTTCATAATTATCAGAAGCCACTCTCCAACCAGTATAATAAAATGGAACTATTTTGCCATTATATTACAATTTCTCTTTCTCTCAACAACCTCTCTGCAGTGGGCCAGTAACATAAAATACAAGAAGCCTTGCCAAAAGGCTCTGATTTTGTGACAGGGACTCATGCCACAAATATGTGAAACTCTTGATTCCTCCACTGTCCACGGGAGAAAAAAAACATGGTAACACAAGGAACCAGAAATCTCCCCTTCAGATAAAGGAGTGGCTGACTGGATGCAGTTTTACACCCGGTGCCCTGAAGGACTCCAGAAGCCAGGCTCTGGTGCTCCTAATAGACATGTAACGGGGGGCAGGGGGCATGTCCTCGGTCGGGACTACAAACAGGACAACTAGGAACTGGCAGGGTTTATGAGAGGGGTGAAAGCAGCGGTGGCGGCAGAGGGAGGGTTTTCTTCCCCCTCTGTGGAAGTCCCTTTGGGCGCTGCCTTTTCCCTTCCAGCGCTGCCTCCAGCGTTGATTGGAAGTTCAGCATTTCTGAATGGAGCCTTCTCTGGCTGCTGCACTTTAGTGATGGGTGCAGGCAAAGGTAGCATCATCGGGGCTGCGTCACCGGAACAATGCTAGCGCTTTGGGGATGAGCCACCTCCCCACACCCCCATGTTACTGAGGTGCAACAATGTTGTGCTCCCCTTTGCATAGGAGTTTGGCCAGCTCATCTCTCTTGAGGAGCGCTTGACAGTTTGCAGATATCTTGGCTGCCTGTTAGCAGAAAGAAGCCACCAGAGTCTCTCTTATCTCAAGAACCAGCCAAAGTTTCCCGTGCTGCTCGCACTTCAGCACTTTGACCCCAGAGGCAGGAGTTCGGCCAGGTTCCCTGCAAAATCCTACCCCTGAATTGCGCCCTGTGAGGGGGCCACCTCCAGTGCCCCCCCTTGCCTCTTAGCACCCCCCCTAAGGCATCCCACCATCCCCCAGGGGGTGGTACTGCCAACTTTGGGAACCACTGATATAGACCTTTTTTTCCCTTAAATTATTGGTGGAAGACATAAGACCTGTGTTAGTTATTAAAGTGACATCTTGAAATGTATTTCAAAGTGACATCTTGAAATGTGATTTTAATTATGTCTCAGTATTCAACACTACAGCATTGATGAGAGACAAGAAAACTCCAAGTGAAAGTGATACCTAAGCCTCTTTCATATGACAGAGAGTTTCTTCTTTGGCTAAGACATCTAACTTGCTTCTGGCCAAAGAACTCTTCCATGCATTTAGAACACTCATTCATATTTAGTGCCAGTGTTTGTTTGTTTTTTAAAGGAAATTCAGATTATTATAATTTCATTTTTCTCCAAAAATGCCTATTCTTTGCAATTTCAAGATGGCAGTATTTTCTTTGGTTCTTCTCTTCCAGATTGGATATAGTAATTTTAATAGGGTGCTCATTGGGAGTTGATAGAAGCATGTGTTGCTTGTGTGGATGATAGTTGGTTGATTTTAATGGGTTATTATTGGATCAAACACAATTCTCATCTTCTAAAGTATTGTCATATGATTGCATTTGAAAACCTTCTCTGAAATGTTTCTTGCTATCGTAGTCTACAGGGTTTTGTTTGACCTTGGGGGACCAGGCTAGGCGTGGCCATGGTGGGTGAATCCAGTTCCACATCACTAGTGTCAGGGGCACCTGTGATGGCCCAAGTGCTTTGCCAGTGAAAACGGGCTCTCAAACTGTTTTCGGCTGTTACAGCCTCCTGGAACCCTCTGCCAGTGAAAAAGGAGCTGGAGGGAACTGAAGGGTCCATTTTATTTTATTTTTATTTTATTTGGTTTGTCAATTGCTTACAAGATAATAGGTATAAGTAAAAACATAATTATGAATATATGGATACATATAAGAAAAATAAAAAGAAATAAAAGAAACAATAGGACAGGGATGGTAGGCACATTGGTACGCTTATGCACGCCCCCTACAGACCTCTTAGGAAGGGGGTGTGGTCAATAGTAGACAGTCTAAGGTTAAAATTTTCGGGGTTTGGGGAAGAAACCACAGAGTCAGAGTATTCCAAACATTGACCACTCTGTTTCTGAAGTCGTATTTCCTGCAATCAAGTTTGGTGTGATTAACCTTGAGTTTGTATCTATTGTGTGCTCTTCTATTGTTATGGTTGAAGCTGAAGTATTCATTGACATGTAGGACATTGCAATGTATGATTTTATATACAGAAGCACCGCAGGCCAGCCCCTGGGCCTTGAGTTTGACACCCCTGGTCTACAGCATATTTTTGAGGGCTGTTTCTTTATTGTTGATATTTGATCCTAAAAGGCAAAATCTATATACCAGTTCAGTGTTTTGTTTATTGATTTTAAGGATGGTTGCTGCATGTGTTGTGGTGTTCTTTACTATATTTAACTATAATCCCATTTTTACAGAAATTGCCAAGTTTTTATTGTATGCATTCGCATTGTTGTGACATAAGAGTCTGTACCAACTGAGTCCGTCTGCAAGAAGTGCATGTATTTTCTTCTCTTCAAGGAAGTAAAATATTGCATCTATGTGGGTTTCTCCTATCCTTTATCTTATGTGTCTAGGTACAAATGCTTAATTATTAGCTTGGGGAGGGTCTAAGACAAATCATCATGGCCAACTCATCATGACCAAATTGCCATGGTCAACTCATCATGGAACAATTCAATGCTGGATTAATTGTTTCATTCAGTTACTTTTATTATTGGTACTCACATTTTCATTGAAATGATTGTAACTTTTGTATTTCTGAATGGACTTCATTTTATTATTATTGGCTATAGTTCCATTGAAATTAATTTAACTTTTATATTTGTTGAATTGTCCTGTGGTGAGTTGTCCCATGGAGAGTTGGCCATGGCAAGTTGTCACATTCTGACTTGGAGATGGGAGACTATACATAAATAAACATTCACACAGTCTGATTATATAACTACATCTATATATCTACGTATATCTATCATCTATCAATATCTATCAATCAATATTTGTCTTTCAATATCTATCAGTCTATTAATGTCTGTCTGTCTGTCTGTCTGTCTGTCTGTCTGTCTATCTATCTATCTATCTATCTATCTATCTATCTATCTATCTGACCATATGTCATACATATGTGCACCTGCATGTAGTCAATATAAAAGCAACCAACAAAGAAAACCTAATTCCAAAGTCTTGTTAGGATTGGGTTAAATATTCTTGGAAAAATGATTGAAAATGCAACAGCAGGAGCACTCCTTTTGGAATGGGTCACCCTAATAAGTATTAATAATAATCCTCCTTTAAGTCTCCTTTTTCCAGAAATTAAAACTATGTATTTCCTGTAGATTGCTAATTCAACTCTTTTTCTCAACAATTTTTCCTAGTGAGAAAGATCACATGATGTACTAAATCCTCTTTATTAGTTGCTCTCTCTGGTTTAGCCCAGGTCTGAAAACAATGATGTAACATTTTGGCAAGAATATACATGCCAGTAATGCAGCACTGGAGGACAAAATGGAGAAGACCTCCACGGCTACCATGGCTTTTCCTTTTGTGCTCAGATAGACTGGAAAGAAGGAAATCCAAACACTGCAAAAGGCCAACATGCTGAAGGTGATGAACTTGGCTTCATTAAAGCTGTCAGGTAATTTACGGGCAAGAAAAGCCACAATAAAGCTGGCAATGGCCAAGATACTCATGTAGCCCAAGACACAGTAGAAGAAGGAGGATGATCCTTCATTGCACTGTAAAATCATTTCTTGGAGCTCTGAGTGCATGTCCAACTCAGGGAATGAGGGAGATATTGACAACCAAATTATACAAATACATACTTGGATGATGGAACATGAGAAGACAATACAAAAAGTCAATCTTTTCCCCATCAATTTCCTCATCTGAGATCCTGGTTTAGTGGCCATGAAAGCCACAACCACAGTAATGGTTTTGGCCAATACACTAGAAATGGCTACTGAGAAGGTGATGCCAAAAGTTGGTTGTCGGAGAAGGCAGGTCACTTTGCCAGGTTGGCTGAGGAACAACAAAGCAGAAAGAAAACCAAGTTGAAGAGAGACAAGCAGGGTGTAGGTGAGGGATCGATTGTTGGCTTTGACAATAGGAGTATCCCTGTGCTTAACAAAAGTTCCAAGTACCCAAGATGTCAAGAAGAAGAAACAAAAAGCTGATGAAGCTAAACCAATTCCTAAGGTTTCTTCAAAAGTTGAAAAAACCAACAGTTTCAGGATACATTTTTTCTTTTCTTCATTGGGATAATGATCTTCTGAACATTCAAAACAGTCATCCATATCTGGAAGAAAAGTCAAGGAATTTGCCACCTATCCTTTCCAAATTTTTGAAAATATTCATCTCATGGGTGTCAACTGTTATGGTTTCGGCTGATAATTAATATGGTCATTTTATAAGAAATTTCAATCCCCCCCTCTATTGAATCATTTAGAATTTGTGTGAAAAATGTACAATTGAAACCACAATTATTCTGTGCAATCAATATAGTCCGTTTGGACTTTTTCCCTTGTTCCAAATCACAGAGAAAAAATACCGATTCTGAGTGCAAATCAATGTAATTCAATTAAATTTCAAGTTGGCTCAATAAAAATTGAGTAAGCTAAGGGGGAAAAAAGAGTTTGGTGTAAGAAGCAAATAGAATTATCTACTTTTACTTTCAAGATAATGAAATCCCTGATCTCTATACTCCATCCTGTTCTTTAGTGGTTTCTTACGTTCTATGTCTCTACAATTATATCCCTTTGAAGTTAGTAATCTATTGACAAATCTTCTTTTGTTTGCTGAAGCTCCTTTGTTTTCTTTTACTTGTGGTAAAGAAGGGCCAGAAAATGTCAGATCAAATGGAAAAAAATGTTTTCATTCATTCATTCATTCATTCATTCATTCAATCACAATGACTTGAGCCAATCAAAATATTGCTTTTTAACTTTTATTTCTAAAAACTGTTATTTTTAAATTTAAATTTGAACTAATGGTTGTCTTTGAAAAGTAGAAATCAGTGATCCTGAAATCATATTTTCATAGGTGCCAAACAAGTAAAAAATAAATAAGTTATTGAATTAATTCAATGTTTATTAACTCAAAGTAGATTTTACATGGGAGTTTTAGTAAGAATAACCTTCTTTGCTCTTCACTATTTCCAGTACACTTTTCCTTTAAATCCCAAGCTACTCTACAAATTCTAATTAGCTGGTGATTTTCCATTTAAACTGACTACTTATTAATCAGATAATGATAAGTTGGACTTACAATGATTAAGGTCACAAGTTATAAAGATGATATCATATAGGGAAGGCTAGAAAACAATGTTTTTTTATAAAAATGTTTCATATATTTGTTTACTGAATGAACAGTCTTATGGGGGAAACCCACTAAAGGCAAATGAAGTTGAAAATGTGAAAAATGAATGGATCTATGATGTAATGGATCTATATCTTGGGCTTGTATTAGGAAACTGTACCTGCCAGAATCTTAGGAGCAAACTTTAACCCCTGAATCAATAATACCTAATCAACATAATCAACAATACAGAAATGAATATTCACCCTTAAAATTAGTAATTATATTCATCCTAGTTTTTAGTAGCTTATGACATTTTGCTTAAATCTGTCTAATGAAAACTTGATGGATTGTTTCACCTACCTTTTTGATTTGAAATCTTCCCTTCTGGACATGGAACACAGTCATAGCAACAAAATTGTTTTCCTTCAATCCCTTTCTTCCAGTATCCAGGGGAGCAATGATTATTACACAGAGAAATTGGAAGTATCTGGTCATAAACATGAAAGTCTTGTAAAGGGAGATTTTTAAAATAGTTACTAATTTTGCTTCTTTATGACAAGAAATAAAATGACAGAATAACAAGAGTTTTAAGGATCCTTGGAGGGCTTATAGTCCAACCCTTTGCACAAGCAGAAGACTTCATACCATTTCAGACAAGTGACTGTGCAGTCTCTTCTTAAAAACCTCTAGTGATGAAACAGCTTCTACAGCTTCTGAAGGCAAGCTGTTCCACTGGTTAATTGTTCTTGCTGTTGGAAAATTTCTCCTTAGTTCTAGCTTGCTTCTCTCCTTAGATAGTTTCCATCTATTGTTTCTTGTCTTTTCTTCTGGCACTTTGGAAAATAGGTTGACCCCCACTTTTTTGTGGCAGCCCCTTAGATATTGGAAGATTGCTATCATATCGCCCCTAGTCCTTCTCTTCTTTAAACTAGACCTATTAATACATTAAACTTAAACATTAAACAGCTATCATATCGCCCCTAGACCTCCTCTTCTTAAACTAGACATACTACTTCATTAAACTTCTGGTGCTTTTGAAAATAGGTTGACCTCCCTTCTTTGTAGCAGCCCCTCAAATTGACTTTCCAAATTGCTACTGGATTTTATTAAATGGGATTTTTACTATGAAGATGTTGAAATTACAAGGAAGTGTAACAGGACCTGCTTGCAAAAGGGCAGGGTGAGTAAATATTTTTGTGTGATGACAATCTTAGGGAAACAATGTGAGTCCATGCTTTCAAATGGAAATGCAACCCAAATATGAAAACCTGATTTTTAGATTGTCATGCCATTTTGTCAGTTTGGTAAATGTTTGGGTGCAGTCAGCATTTGCCCTGAATACTTTATTGATTGATTGATTTGATTTGATTTGTCAATCGCTTTAAAGATAATAGGTATAAATATATACATAGTTATGAATACATGAAATGGGTACATATAAGAAAAATTAAAAAAGAAACAATAGGACAGGGATGGTAGGCATGTTGGTGCGCTTATGCACGCCCCCTATAGGCCTCTTAGGAAAGGGGTGAGGTCAATAGTAGACAGTCTAAGGTTAAAGTTTTTGGGGTTTGGGGAAGAAACCACAGAGTCAGGTAAAGTATTCCAGACATTGACCACTCTGTTGCTGAAGTCGTATTTCCTGCAACCAAGTTTGGTGCGGTTAATCTTGAGTTTATATCTATTGTGTGCTCTTGTGTTGTTATGGTTGAAGCTGAAGCATTCATTGACAGGTAAGTCATTGCAATGTAAGATTTTATATACCATACTTAGATCAGACCAAAGACAGCGTAATTCAAGGTTTTCTAGGTCTAGAATTTCAATAAGGTATTCTGCCTGCTGCCACCAACAACCTCCCGCCGCCCAGTACGCTCCCACAGGGTTGCCCTACTTGGAGTACCGCTGCCTGATCGCTGGCGGCTTTCTCTGTGGGAGCCCCCTCCCTGTGGAATGATCTCCCCCCAGAGATACGAGCCATGACGGACATCCTGACCTTCCGGCGCACAGTTAAGACCCTATTTTTCAAACAAGCCGGCTTGGCCCAGTAAGGGTTTTTGGGGTTTTAAATTTAATGAGGGTTTTAATTTTAATTTTATATTTTAAATTTTTTCATCAATCCTGGATTTTAAATGTTTAATTGTAGTTGGACGGGATGCAGCCAGATTAATGTATTTAATCTAGTTTTAAACTCTATTTAACTTGTATTTATTCTATGTGTTTTATTAGGCTGTACACCGCCCCGTGTCCCTTTTTGGGAGAGGGAGCGGTATAGAAATATGAATAATAAATAAATAAATAAATATTCTATGACTAAACTTTTCCTTTTTTTTTTCAAAAAGAAAAAAATGTTATATTTATAAAGAGACTATGTTTGTATGGCTTTACAGAGACAAAGAAATGGTTCATGGTTATTATAGTAGATCACATTACGGTTCGTTAAATGTGTATATATACCTGATTAAAAGCTGGGTGCCAAACTATCTCATCTTCATCAATGAATAATTCTTTCCCTTTTGGAGCATTGGGATCTAAGTCTCCAACTTTAACTCTCTGAAAGGATCTGTTAGGAAATGTGATCAGGTTGATGATATCAAATCCACCTGTTGCTTCCCCTTTCTCATTCAGGTACACTCTCTCTCCAGCTGAATTGTTAAAAGAAATGCCTTGAAGAAATGGATGGAGCTACTTGAAAGAGATGCAAGACAGAGGGAGTTGGAAGGGGAGAATAATGGAAAAAAAGCATGATATTCAAATTTCATTCACTTATTCTTCCCATTCCTGTAATAAAGTTCAATAATTGAGAAAACTGATAATCTATATTGCATGTCAATGTACAGGTCTATTATTAATTTGATATTATTTTAAGGAAATATCGGAAATAAAAGCAAAATGAAAACATTATTTTGAATGTTCAAATTGATCAACTCTAGACACCATACATTGACCTAGCCTCCATTTTTCTTCTTCATTGTTAGCCTTTGAGAGCCTGGGACCTGACAAATTTCCTTTAATCAGATTTTTAGAGATTTAAACATTCTTTGGTGTATATTTAAAGGAAGAGAAAGAGGAGGGGGAAAAGCAGTATACTCAGGTCCTCTACCCTGAAATATTCAAATAGAAGTATATTGGAGAATAAGTTATATGTACATAGATCTGAAACCACACAGACAAGAATTCCAAGTAATTCTTGCAGATGTCAACAAAAAGAACTATCAGTAATATAAATTAAAATATACATGCTAAAATATATTCCCCCTCCTCTGTGTGTGTGTCTGTCTCTGTGTCTCTGTCTCTGTGTGACTCTTCTATCTTTCTAATCTGGATTAAAATATCCAACATTTAAATAAGGTCTTGATGGTAACATTATGGAAGACTTTCATGGGAAAATTCAGCATATAATTTCTCTTCATATCAGAACAGAAATTTAGTGTTGAACTATAATTGAACAAGATGATAGCAGAGCCAGTTTTGTTTCTAAAAGTAATACAACTTCATTAGGTAATTTTAGAGAAATAATTTGATCCTTTGTACACAAGCATGACTTCATACCCAATTAAAACCAGGGTGCCAAAGGATTATGTTCTCCTCAGTGGTCAGTTCTTTTCCTTTTGGAGGACTAGAATGTAATTTTCCAACTTTAACTCTCTAATAAAATCTGTTTGAAAAAACAATCAAGATTTGATGTCAAAACCATACACACCTTATAAAGCTTTTTTTTTCAACCAAGTTGTTAAAAGAAATCCCTTGAAGAAATGATGGAAGAATTTGAAGGATGATAGGAAAGAGGGCTCAAAAAAGAAAACATTATAACAGGGATAAAAGGATGAAAAATTCCTTACCAAATTTCTGGGATATCAAAGAACTTTTCCCAGCTTAAAATATAGAATTAGAAAATGTTGACTTAGAAAAAGACTATGAATAATTGAAATATGAAGCTCATTTTTATTTTATCAATTAATGATGACAAAAAACTTTACAGTAGCAAATACAGCAACTATCTTGGGGGTTTATTATAAGTCTCAAAACCGATACCTCTTCATAAAAATAATATATCTATATCAGCAAAGAATGACTGTCACAAAATAAACTCTCCTGTCTAACAACAAGCCTTTACTAAATTAAGAAAATCTAGTGAAGAGAAATTTTTACATTTTAGAAAAGTGTATTGGACAGGGGCAAAAAAAAAAGACTGCCTTCAGATATATTGTTACTGAATTCTTTTCAGAACTAGGCTGAATAAATTTACAAGACAGGACAAATCTAGATAGAGATAAAATGGTTATTTGTGGAATCAGATGATACAAAAATCCCATTGATTAAATTGAAATTTGCCAAGACAAGTTTTTTTCCATTCACTTTTGTTCTATAACTTACAATCAGCTGTTACATTAATATCTTTGTTTCTTAATATCTGCATCAATTTGTGGCTACAAGCCAGTGGAAACAGGCCATATTAGAATATGGATGAGAAGGTAGGAAATGGAACAAAAGATAGGTGTGGCTTGAAGACATTACCTGCCAAGGCTGCAGATGTGGAAATTCAAACCTTTTACTTTCTCTGTGTTGGGATTTTGATCTCACTGCCTCATGCAAAGAATGTGCCACTATATAAACAGCATTGTAGATACTGTAGCTTTGGCCAGTCATCTGAAACTCAAACAGAGGTGTAGGTAGATTTTCCAAATTCTCTTCTCCACTACAAGTTTCATTGATCATTGAGGGTGATTCTTCATTTGAAAATGAGCAGTCAAACAATTGCTCCCAAACTTCTGGCAGAAATCCATCTTTGTGGGTTGAAGGTTTGGTGTCTTGAAGAAATTCTTTGAAGCCTTGAATGTCTCGTGAGTGCACTGTAAAGGAAAGAGCCCCGTGAAATGACTGGACATCCCAAGTCCTTTGAAGTCCTGTCAGTATGAAATCAATTGGATACATTAGGATCCAAACCTTCCTAAATGATGCACTTTCTTTGCTTTCATAATCACGTAGAAACACAACACTTCTGAGCCATAGAGCCGTAAATGAATCACCATAGACAAGAAGAACATTGGCTTTCTGATCTGTCAGTTGATTAGAAATAGTTGAGATTACATCAAGAAATTCTGAAATTTCTTCTAATTGGGCTCTTTGAGGAACTTTTTGTGTGAAAGCCAAACAGATCCCATTCTGAGAAAGCAATGAATGCAGTTTCTGCAAGAAATGTTCTCCCTTATTCTTATCAAAAGTGAAGACTCCAATCCATGTCCATCCAAAATAGAGAAGAAGCTCTATAATTCCACTATATTGATGCTCCTCTTTTGGGACCATGCAATAAAGTGAAGATAACTTAGTAGCCTGGAACTCTTCTTGGGCAAAGGAGCCATAAGTCAACTATACAGAAAAAGTAGAATCATTATTCATGACAATGAAAGGAAACTGAATGAATTCCAAAAGTGGATTCTAATACTTGTTACAAAAGAAGACATATTTCCTGTCCAAATTACCTGTGGAATCTTGAAGACTTTTATAGTTTCTGCCATATAGGAAGAAGTATCAGACACAAGTGCTCCAATGATGGCCATGAGATTCTTCTGGCTATCACACCTATAGTTAGGGACAAATTGCTGTGATTTGAAAAGCAGGTCAAGAGTGGTGCGGTAGGTCATCCTTGGTTTGTAGTAACTGTCACAGATGTGGAATCCAAGAGTGATGTTAGGTAAGATCTGGGGATTTTCATTGATTTCCTTCACAGCAAAGGCCAAGGCAAGGACATGCTGGTAGAATTTGGTGACTACCCTGCCAAGAGGTCAAATATCCCAACAGAAGAAGTAATTTTAAAGTTCTTATAATATGGCATCATTTCTAAACAAATAACAAACATTTCTGACTCTGATGGAAATAGGAAGATGAGAAATATGAAACTCTAAAATATTGGAATAATTTATACAGAGTGTTTCCAAGTAATTGAATGATTTTCAACTAACAGGTATCATGAAAAAATAGTTCCCTTTTCAAGATACATTCTATTAATGTAGTACAAAATAAAATATAAACAGAATAAGCAAGTATCATTGATTTCCTGTGTGTATATTTTGTACAGAGTGAAAATGCAGAGTAATAAATAACTTAAGTTTTCTTCAAAAGGGTTGCTTCTTTTGAAGAACATATATTTTATGAACGGGGGAAAAAAGAACCATATATTTGTTGAGAAAGACCTCAACTTAATGAAATGAAAATGATTTCTTCTCCAACAACTAGGCACTTTCAAACACAAAGAAAGTTTTGATTAGATGCAAAATCTACAGTACATTTATGCTCAAACAATATTCATTCATATAAATAATTACTGGCAATATGGCTAAGGTTAGAAAATGCATGTAAAAAGATCCTTACAGTGGTAAGTCATAAGGTTTTAGAGAAGGATGGTCCTTAAATTCAATTTCATAAAAGTGGTAAAAAATTTGAGACACCATCCCACCAATGACAAGCTCACCAGGCTGGTACCACTCATGTGGAACAGGAAAAGCTTCACTTGCAGGGCATCTTAGAGTAACTGCTCTGTGCACAATCAGAAGGAACAACATCTTCACTTTATTGTTAAGGAGAAAATGTCTTTCATTCAAAGAGAAGTTCTGGCAGATGAGACAGGAGGGAGAGAACTTGTGGAAATGAATCTTACAAAGTCAGCATTATTCTTTACTGCCTCCATGTGGCTCATATTTAAATGGATTGTTTTTCAATTCCTATTCCCTTCTGCACAAAACGTTCAATATTTCCACCTTTTAGATTAATAAAGTGATTGCAGTAATTCATGAGTGTCATAATTGCCTTTGAAATATTGGCAACCTGACAATTTTTATTTGTGCATCTGACTAACATCTTTCTTTCTTTTGGATGACCTAATAAGTGACTGAAATTTTAATCTGTTTTGAAAACATAGGGAAGATGTTTTGAAAGATATGGACTTTGGTGAGAATTTTATGAAATGGATAAAATAAATTTATAGCACACAAAGGCCAAAGGTAATTGGAAATGGATAAAGATAGAGAAGGAGAAAGTCAATAATATCTCCTTTCACCATTATTAATCATGTTAAACTTTGGCAATATTGAAATGAGAGAATTGCTGAAGTGAGAATTAAAAGATAAATATGTAGATGATAGGTTTTTGATGATGATTTGGTTCTAGTTTTGAAGAACTTCTATAAGGAATAGAAATATTAATGGAAGACTAAAAGCTTTTGGTATATTAGCCAGTTTTAAAGTCAACAACCATATGACTATCATGTTAAAAAATGAAAATAGAAAACCAAATGAAACTATTGGAAAATTTGGATTTTAATGTTGAGAAAAACATAAAATATTGAGGTATTACTGGTTCTAATATGAATTCCATGTTATTTCATGACAGTTAAGACATGGAATGAAATTAAGAAAAATATGTTAAGATGGGAAGAATTAAAATTGTCAGTGTAGGGAAAAGTATCTGATACATATACACAAATGAAGTTATTGCCTTGGAGAATAGTTCTGTTTCAAATGATATATATTTTTACAGCCTCTCTAAGCACTGTGAAGCAGTATATAAGTCTAAATGCTATTGCTATTTTGACTACCAATGTGCCATTTAAGGATTGTAGAAAACTTTTAGATATGCAATAGAACTGGAGACTAAAACATATGAAGAACGGTTACAGAAACTAGAGATGGCTAGACTAGTGAAAAGAAGGACCAGGGGAGACATGATAGCTGTGTTCCAATATTTAAGGCCACAGAGAAGGGGTCAATCTATTTTCTAAAACACCTGTAGGCCAGATAAGGAATAATGGATGGAAACTGAACAAGGAGAGATTTAACCTGGAAATAAGGAGAAATTTTCTGACAGTGAGAACAATCAAACAATGGAACAGCTCGGAAGTTGTGGAAGAGCCATCACTTGAGACTTTCAAGAAGAGATTGGACTGCCATCTGTCAGAAATGGTGTAGGGTCTCCCATTTGGGTGAGGAGTTGGACTAGATGACCTACAAGGTCCCTTCCAACTCTGATTATATGTTACAAGGAGTCCAACGAGGCAAAGGAACAAGGCAGCAATAAAGCAAGGATTCCAACAAACTCCAGGCCTCAGCAATGGCACACGAAACTCAATGAATTCAATGCTTTTTCCCAACAAATGCTGCCTCCCCATGTCATCTCCTTAAGACCCAGTCCCCCTCAGTCCCCAGGTGTGTCTTGGGAAGAGGGACAGAGCATTTTCCTCCTGAGTCAGATTTCCTGCTTCCTAACTAATCTAAATCTCCCGGCACAACAGAACAGCGGATGGTTGGGGAAATAAAGGAAAAATAGCAACTTACCAAATTAGGCAAGTTGGATGGCTCACATGCCAGGTAAGGAGTGAGTGGGCAGGGCCAGCCAGTGGAGCTATTTGTCGGTTCTCCAAAATGCAGATAATCATAACATGTAGCATTTGCAAGAATTCATCAGCTGTGCTGCCTGGACAGCTGATAAGTACTGTGCTCGGGTTCGCAGTGTTTGAAAATCCTCTTGTTTTCTGCTTTTTCAATCAGCTGTGCCATGCAAAGAAGCTGAGGAGGGGAAAGCAGGGAATAAAGGACAGCTAGGACCTTGGCAGGCGGGTGGGCCAAACACTGAACCAGTTCGGTGTCACTGCTCTTCACAGCTACAGATTCTATAGAACTGGGCCAAACTGGTAGCATCCAACCCTGCCTCTCTCAGTCATCCTGCTCCTGTTCTTCCCTGCTGGAAAGCCATCCTAGACCTGAGGGATTAAGTCATCCTGCTCCTCCCCATGTTCCTCCAGAGCCAACCAGGCTACACTGTCAGCCTCCCTCAGCCCCAGCTCATCCACTTCTGTGGACTCAGGCTCCGCTGGGGCCATGACAGTCAACATGCTGCAATACTGCATTCTAACCACCACATTCTAACCAGGGCTCTTAAATTGAAATTAAGGAGAATTTATATGAAGATTTTCAGTCATCCAGATGTCCCAAATATGTTTTTTTTTTCAAAAGGCAACTGGATTTAGCCTTTTTCCCTTGAAGATGTTTTGCTTCTCATCCAAGAAGCTTCTTCAGTTCTGACTGAATTGTGGTAGTGGTAGGTTAATGGAATAGAATGATCTGAGCCATTCAGTCAGAAGTGAAGAAACTCTTGGATGAGAAGTGAAACATATTCCTCAATGAAAAAACAAAGTCCACTTGCCTTTTGAAAAAATAACCTTTGAGATAACCATGACTTGGATGGCAGAGAATCTCCATAAGCAGTTAACTCATAAAGAACTCATCAGATCAATAATTGAGATATGCAGCTCACTTTTATTTTATTAATGATTACATGAACTCTTCAGTTTAACAACAAAGTCTTGACTAAATTACAAAAACCTTAAGAAACATGAAATGTTTACATCTCAGAGTGTGTTGGACAGAAAAAAAGACTGACTTCAGATATGTCATCACTAAATTCTTATTGAAACAAGAATAATTCTACAAGACAGGACAATTCAACATGGAGACATAATGGTTATTTGCAGATTAAAGAATAATACATACATTTCATTGACTAGATTGAAATTTATAAAGGCATGTTTTTTCCCCATCCTCTTTTATTCTATATCTTAGAATGAGTTGTTACATTAATAATTTTGTTTCTTCAGTATCTGTATTGATCTGTGTCCAGAGACCAGGATAAACAAGCCATATTAGATAAGAAATACTACTCACTGAAACAAAAGATAGGTGTGGCATGAAGACATTACCTGCCAAGGTTGCAGATCTGGATATTGAAACTTTTTAATTGCTCTGTGTTGTGATTTTGATTTCACTGCCGCTTGCAAGTAATGTGCCACTGCAAAAACACCATTGTAGATAATGTAGCTTTGGTCAGTCATATGCAACTCAAAGAGAGGAGCAGGCAGATTTTCCAAATTATCTTCTCCAGTACAAGTTTGTGTGGATATTGAGGGTGATTCTTCATTTGAAAGTGAGCAATCAAACAACTGCTGCCAAAGCTCTTGAAGAAATCCATCCTTGTGGGTTGAAGGTTTGATGACTTGAATAAATTATTTGAAGCCTCAAATTTCTTGTGAGTGCATTGTAAGGAAAGAGCCCCATGGAAGAACTGGTGATCCCAAGCTCTTTGAATTCCTGTCACTATGAAATCAATTGGAATCATCAGGATCCAAACCTTTCTAAATGAGGTTTTCATAATCTCTTAGAAACACAACACTTCTGAGTCACAGAATCGTGAATGAATCATAATAGATAAGAAGAATATTAGCCTTCTGATCTATCAGTTTGTCAGAAATAATTGAGATTCCATCAAAAAATTCTGAAATTTCTTCTAATTGGGCTCATTCTGGAATTTTTTGTGGAGGGTGAAGGTGAGGGACCTGTTGTTGACTTTGACAATGGGATTATCCTTTATTGTCATTTTTTTAACTGTTTTTTAACATCAGACCACATTAAAAATGAAATTCTGCCTGCTCTCAAGAGAAATTGTATATCTACCCAAACACATACACAATGCAGACAATACTTGCTATACACATACATAAATATATATCTGCACCATACATATATACACACAAATGCATATATGTAAATACATTGTCAGCCTTGGAAGCCATTTTTTTTCTTGGAAGCTTCAAGGCTGGCACATCTCTTTCTCAAAGTGTCAAGGACATGTTGCCCTGTACCTGGAGGAGTGTGACTGGGAGAATGTCTCCAGTTGGAAAGAAGAGTTCATTGGGCCTTATGATGGACTGTTGGATGTAGGGGATGGATCTTTTATTTTGTTTTGGGAAGAGAAAACCCAGAAGTCTCAGATTCGCATTTTCCCAGATGTGCCAATATGACAATTCTAATAAAATGGAACTTTGTCTTGGAGTTTATTGGTTTGGAGTTTGTTAGTTGGAATACTGACATACATATAAATATTAATCACTGTCCATTTTGAATGCATAGTGGAAAGGAGAAGCTTGACAGTTCGTAAGGTTGATACTGTATGGAAAAAAAATTGTGGCTGAATCTGGATGTTCTGCTTTGGATGCCATGAAGCCTCTTCCCAGAAGGTAACAAGGAAAACAGGTTATGAAGAGGATATGTAGTATCCCACACAATCCTGTGGATTCTACTCAAGCATTGCTTATGTGCTATGTCCTGGATAGAAGAGAGTGAGCTACCAATAATCTTTTCTGCCATTCTCACCACTGCCTTTCTGTCTGAAGCAGTAATGCTTCCAAACCAAAAAGTAATGCAATATGACAGGATGCTCTTGATTGTTCCTCTATTGAAAGTGGTAAAGATAGGAAGGAAGATGATTTTTTCTCACGCAATGCAGAAAATGTAGGCACTGCTGAGCCCGCTTCACCAGTATCTCACTGTTGAGCAACCAAGCTAGCCTTAATAAATGAAGACTTCCTTTCCTGAAGCTTGCCTCCAAACCCATTGGCTCCTGCATCTTTCTCCTGGCTTGGAACCAGACTGGATCTTAATCCCCACATGACCTTAGCTTAATGACTGAGTGATTCCCTTAAGTGTAGTGAGTTGCTGTACCACCTTGGAAAAAATGGTTGTAAAATCAAGTGTGACTCACTTAATAACCTGCCTTGTTTAGAAGGAATATTCTGGTCTCAAATGTGGTTATAAGCCAAGGACAATCCATCATTGTGGATCTATTACTGTTGATAATGTACATAGCAGAACATTGTAGGATGATCTATTTTTTCTTATTTCCTTTATTTCAGAAACATTTTGTCAGGGTTCTGGCAATTGCCCTAATTGAATCATGGGCCTCGAGCAACTTCAAAAAAACTAATAAGATTTATTAAAAGCAACATGCCAACATTAATCTAAATGAAGCCAACTCTGCCATACATAATTCACAATCACCTGTGACCCAGTTCCCCTTCCCCCCAGGTGTATCATAAATCAGATTCTCCAATGAAGGACATTCACAGTGAGTGTCATCAATCACATTCTCCAATGAAGGATTTTTGCAGCCAGAAGATCCAGGAGCTTAGCTACAATCTTTTTAAGATAATAGTGGGATGTACTTCTGCTTTTAAACTGTCATATTGCTCCTTCAGATTCCCCCCTCCTTGTTTATGGTAACTTGAAAACAGGGATAGGAATATTTTACGAGTTGACACATTTTCTAACTATTATGCTGTATTCTTGCTTATCATTTTAATATGTTTTGTGGGACTGTGATCTGTAAAATCATTTGTTCACTGTTCCAATTAGTCATATATGTTTGTATTTTTATTGGATACCAGATTGGGAGTATTTGCTTCTTCCTATAAATGTATTTAATTGACTTTTCTGGACAATGATTATAGTAAAATTTTAATTTATTAGTATTAGTTGACTTGCAGGATATTGAGTACAGTTCAATATATCTGCTATCATTCCCTCTCCTTAATGTCTTCTATAGAAATACATGGCTGTGTCAATTTGCAGATTGTTCATTTGCAGGCATAACATTCTTGTTATGCTATCTCTGGAGTTAGTAAAGCTCTGTATTCCTGTTTTGCTTTAGTTCTTGTGGCTTTAGTTATCAGATACCAATCACATAATTATGGTATTTAAAACATAAATGGATAAGTAATACATGAGGGAATTACTAACAGTTTGATATATATGTAAATATTTAATCAGAAATATTTTAAATAAATATTTTTTTGGAAATACTTGCCTCCTCTTTTTAAATATATATTTTTATATGGTCAAAAGTTGATCTAAGAACCCATTATTTCAAACAGATTGGGTTATCCTGTAAAGCTGATGTATTTATTTATTTCTTTGGGAAAATGGTTATAAATGCAACAGCAGGAGCACTCCTTTTGGAATGGGCAAACATAATAAATCTTAATTACAACAATAACCCTCCATAAATCTTCCCTTGACAGAAATTAAAACTATATGTTTGCAGGAGATAGCAGACAGTCTTTCTATTGTCAGCAATTTTTCATAGTGAGGAAAATCACATGATGTACTAAGTCCTTTTTATTAGTTGCTCTCTCTGATTTAGCTCAGGCCGGAAAACAATGATGTAGCACTTTGGCAAGAATATGCATCCCAGTAATGCAGTGCTAGAGGACAAGATGGAGAAGACCTCCACAGCTACCATGGCTTTTCCTTTTGTGCTCAGATAGGCTGGAAAGAAGGAGATCCACACACTGCAAAAGGCCAACATGCTGAAGGTGATGAACTTGGCTTCATTAAAACTGTCAGGTAATTTACGGGCAAGGAAAGCCACAATAAAGCTGGCGATGGCCAAGATACCCATGTAGCACAAGACACAGTAGAAGAAGGATGGTGAACCCTCATTGCATTGTAAAATCATTTCTTGGAGCTCTGAGTGCATGTCCAATTCAGGGGATGGGGGAGATGTTGTCAACCAAATTATACAAATACATATTTGGACGATGGAGAAGAAAAGGACAATAGAAAAGGACAATCTTTTTCCCACCCATCTCCTCATCTGAGATCCTGGTTTAGTGGCCATGAAAGCCACAACCACAGTGATGGTTTTGGCTAGGACACTAGAAATGGCCACTGAGAAGGTGATGCCAAAAGTTGATTGCCGGAGAAGGCAGGTCACTTTGCCAGGTTGGCTGAAAAACATCAAAGAAGAAAGAAAACAGAGCAGAAGAGAAACAAGCAAGGTGTAGGTGAGGGACCGGTTGTTGGCTTTGACAATGGGAGTATCCCTGTGTTTAATAAAAGTTCCAAGGACCCAAGATGTCAAGAAGAAGAAATAAAGAGCAGCTGAGGCTAAACCCGATCCTAAAGGTTCTTCAAATGATAGAAAGACTACTAGTTTCAGGATACATCCATTCTTTTCTTTATTTGGATAGTGATCTTCTGAACATTCAAAACAGTCATCTGTATCTGGAAGAAAAGTCAAGGCATCTATCATCTATACATTCCATATTTTCAAAAATTATTTTCCTAGTGGATGCTCACTGCTATTCCCTCTGAGTTATTTCCACCAGTTATTAATCTGGACATGATTATGTGAAAATGCAGAATTTCCTCTATTTAGGATTCACATATAACAAAGTACATGTCAAGGAAGGGCAATTATTTTTTGAAATCAATATTGAAAAAAAAATGTTGGATCCAACAAGTGGAAAAAATGTTTGCTTTCAAGTTAATTCTGTCCTTTGTTGTGCTCTATGTTTAGAACATTAGTTGGTTCACAAATTTTTGTCTGCTGTATCTTAATTGCTTTCCCTTACTTTCCTATTTTATGGAGGAGAAGAGCTGGAAAATGGCAGATCAAGTGGAAAAATTATCTGCATTCATTTGTAGACAAACTTAGCCACAAAGTTGTTTATTGAGCATTACACTATCATTTTTAAAAACTGTCATAGATTATTTAAACTTTATGTAAATTTAACTTAACTCTCATTATAAATTTGACTTTCAGTATAAATTTAACTTGACTCTCATTATTAATACTCCTTCTTTAAAAGAAGAGATTGGTGGTCTCCATATTATACTTTAATGTAGGCTAAAAAGAAAACAGATTTAATCATTGTTAATTGACTCAAATGATATATTTATTTAGGGTTTCTGGTATGAATAAAGTACTTAGTGTTTCTGTTTCCAGCAGACTTTTACTTTACTTCCTAAGCATTTATTAGGTCAGATATGGCTTAGCTAGACTTATAGTGATTAGGTTATCATTACAATTTATGAAGATGACATAATAAGATAGAAGACACCAAGAAGAATTTTTAAAAAATAAGCATAATATACCCCAAATTTATAAAAACTATGATGTATTTGTTTACTAAGTGAACAATCTTACAGAAGAGGTCATTGGAGCTTTCTCAGCTTTCTTGTTTTCTTGCAGACATTTCTTTACCCAAACTAAGTAACATCATCAAAGCTAGTCTTAATGATTTTATCTAGTTGGGCAATGAAAGACCTGCAAGAAAACAAGCAAGCTCAGAGAGCACCAAGGACCCCTCATGTCAACCCTGAGCTACAAATATTCTTCTTTATTAATTTTACAGGAAACAAAATAAACTCTCAATAGCCAAGTAAAGTTGAAAATATGAAAAATAAATAAATAGATGATGTGATCATAGAAGATCTATGGCTCAGTTGATATACATATTTGGGTCCATATTAGGAAACTCTATCTGCCAAAATCTTGCAAGCAAACTTTGATTTTTGAACAAGAGACTCTAGTCCACAGTATAGAAAGGAACATTCACTCTGAAGAACCCATAAAACTACTAATTATACACATCTTAAAGTGATTAATTACATTTTGCTTAAGTCAATCGAGTGAAAACTTGATTGACTGTGTCACCTACCATTTTGATTTGAAATCTTTCCTTTTGGGCATGCTACACAGTCATAGCAACAAAATTGTTCTCCTTCTATCCCTTTCTTCCAGTATCCAGGGGAACAATGGCCATTACAGAGAGAAATTGGAAGCATCTGGTCATAAACATGAAAAGATTTTCAAAGAAAGATTTTTTTTAAAAAAAAGTAAAGGTAAAGGTTCCCCTTGCACATACATGCTAATCATTTCTGGCTCTAGGGGGCGGTGTTCATCTCCATTACAAAGCCAAAGAGCCAACAGTGTCTGAATATGCCTCCATGGTCATGTGGCTGGCATGACTAAATGCCAAATGTGCACAGAACACTGTTACCTTCCCTCCAAAATGGTCCCTATTTTTTTACTTGCATTTTTACATGCTTTCGAACTGCTATGTTGGCAGAAGCTGAGACAACTAACAGGAGCTCACTCCATTATGCATTGCTAGGGATTTGAACCACTGAACTGCAGACATTTCTGATCAACAAGCTCTGCATCTTAGCCACTGAGCCGCCACATCCCCCCCCCTTTTTAAAACCAGTTTTTAATTATTCTCCTTGGTGGCAGGAAATAATTTCCATGGCCTGTTTGAGGAATGGCAGGGATAACAATCTTACGGAAGCAACATGACTTCCATGATTTGAAATGGAAATGTAGCTCAAATATGAAAATCTGGCATTTTACATTGTAATGTCATTTTGTCAGTTTGGTTAATGCTTGAACATAACCAAGCATTTGTACAGAACGTATTTTTTTTCTTTCAACAAAGAAAAAAGACTGAAAGAAAAGATGTATACAGACAAAAACATTTTCATGGAAATTATAGTTAATTAATTATAACAAGATGAATTTTACAAGAAACTACATAATAAGATAATTGAATTGGAATACGATAAGATATGCATTCTTGGAAACTTTGATGCTATTGTAGATACAGATTGAACTATAAAACATAGAAAATGAATTTAAAAAAAAATAGAAAGACATTGCCAAAATCTTTCTTTCAAATGGCAGATGAATTGAGCATCAAAGACATATAGAGGCACTGAAGAGAGGATGATTAAAAATTATATGGTTATTTATTAGGAGTGAAATTAGAAGAAGAACAAGTTAAAGAAACAATGATTGCATGGAGGAAACTTTCTGAATATGAGAAAGATTTGGATAAATTGCAGAAACTATGGACTAGAAATTATAATAAACTAACAATGTCAGTGGCCTATAAAGAAAATTTGTATAAGATGTTTTATAGGTGGGATCTACCACCAGCAAGAATAGCAAAAATGTTTAAAGAGAAATTGGCAAAATGTTGGAAATGTCATCAGATACCTGGATCATATTACCATATGTGGTGTATGTATAGAAGCTAAAAGATACTGGACTAAAATACATACGTGGTTGGAAAAACATATAAAACAACATATAGATTTAAAACCAGAGATATTTTTATTGGGGATTTTACCTGAAGATTATAATAAAAAAGACTACATATTTGATTATTAATGTATTAACAACAGCTGGAATTGTATTTGCACAAAATTGGAAAAATGAAAAAATTCTGACAGAGGAGGAAACAATTAAGAAAATAATGGAATGTGTGGAAATGAGTAGACTAACATTAGCAATTGGAGAACAGGAAGAAAAAGAGTATTTATTTTATGAATGGTTAGATAGAAGAATAAGAAACTGAAATATGTGGTAACAGTAATAATATACTATAATTGATTAATTATGAATGAGTAAAAGAATGAATATAACTTAGCAAGGATAAGATATGTTCTTAAAAGGTAACAATTATAATGTCAATGATAATATAATAATTGAACAATGATATAAAATGTTGATTAGAACAATTTATAAATATAATTAAGTAAGAAATGTACAATGATATTATTAGAAATATGTACCCAACCGACACACTGTAAAATTGAAAGATGGTTTTATTTGTTGTTTTTGTTGTTAAAAATTTATAAAAACTTTTTCAAAAAAATTATAGTTAATTTAATGACTTCAAACCTGGTTAAAAGCTGGTTGCCAGGTAATTGCATCTTCATCAAAGAATAATTCTTTCCCTTTTGGAGCACTGGGATCTATCTTTCCAATTCTAACTTTCTGAAAGGATCTGTTAGGAAATGTGATCAAGTTGATGATGTCGAATCCCCCAGTTGCTGCTCCTTTTTCATTCAGAAACACTCTCTCCCCAGCTGAATTGTTAAAAGAACTGTCTTGAAGAAATGGATGGAGCTACTTGAAAATGAATAGAAGAGAAAGGGGATTGAAAGGATAATAATGGAAAACAATATTGTATTCAATTTTTTCCAGTCATTCTTTCTATTTATGTAATAATGCTCAAATAGATACATTGATAAAATTGATAATCTGTACTGTATGGAAATGTATATCTTACTCTATTACTAATTTGACCTTACTTTAAGGAAAAATAGTAAATAGTGTTAATCAATAAAAGCAAACTAAAAACAGGCTATTTTGTGTATGATTTCTGTTCACTATTTAAAAAATTAGAATAGAGTAGAGTAGAGTAAAGTAGAATAGAATAGAATAGAATAGAATAACAGAGTTGGAAGGGACCTTGGAGGTCTTCTAATCCAACCCTCTGCTTAAGAAAGAAGCCCTATACCACTTCAGACAAATGGTTATCCAATCTCTTCTTAAAAACTTCCAGTGTTGGAGCTTCTGGAGGTTTTTAATTAATTGAATCTATGCCCCATATAAGCTTATCCTTTCTTTCTTCATTTCAAGCTATTTG
The DNA here is from genome assembly GCA_023653725.1 of Bungarus multicinctus. Lineage (NCBI taxonomy): Eukaryota > Metazoa > Chordata > Lepidosauria > Squamata > Elapidae > Bungarus > Bungarus multicinctus. The sequence continues at coordinate 141,075,922 of CM042840.1, read as the reverse complement.
AGAGCCTGGAATCTGACAAATTTCAGTAAGCCAGATTTTAGAATTGGAGTTTTAAGGGAGGAAGCAGGGAGGGAGGGAGGGCGGGGAGAGAGAGGGAGGGAGGGAGGGAAAAAAGAACAAATTATATTTTAGCATGTGTATTTTAATTAAATTGGATGTTTTTTATTTATGGAAAGGATAATAAAAAATTATATTAAATGATTGTATAAAGCAGTGCTTCCTTTGTCCATCTCTTGTTATGCAAGTTATGACAATTTTCTACATAAATTGCACTGATATTTAATATCTGGCAATCTGCAGATGTGGACCATCAGGGGTTGTTTTTTTTACCCATTTTTTATGATACAAAAATTCCATTAACAAAATTAAAATTTGCAAAGACATGATTTTTTATCTCTTTTATTCTATAAATCATAATCAGCTGTTATACTAATAACTTTCTTTCCTCAGTATCTGTATTGACCTGTGGCCATATTAGATTTAAAAAGCCATATTAGATTATGATGAGAAAGGCTATTCACTGAAAGAAAATATAGGTGTGGCAGAGAGACATTACCTGCCAAGGCTGCAGATTTGAAAATTCAAACATTTTAATGCTTTTGTGTTGGGCTCTTGATCTCACTGCCTCATGCAAAGAATGTGCCACTGCATAAACAGCATTGTAGATGCTGTAGCTTTGGCCAGTCATCTGAAACTCAAACAAAGGAGTAGGCAGATTCTCCAAATTCTCTTCTCCACTACAAGTCGCATTGATCATTGAGGGTAATTCTCCATTTGAAAGTGAACAATCGAACAATTGCTGCCAAACCTCTTGAAGAAATCCATCTTTGTGGGTGGAAGGTGTGATGACTTGAAGAAATTCTTTGAAGCCTCGAATTTCTCTTGAATGTACTGTAAATGAAAGAGACCCGTGGAACAACTGGACATCCCAGCCCCTCTGAAATCCTGTCAGTATGAAATCAATTGGGAACATCAGGATCCAAACCTTTCTAAATGATGCAATCTCTTTATTTTCATAATCACGTAGAAATACAATAGTTCTGAGCCACAGAATAGTAAATGATTCACCATAGACAAGAAAAACATTTGCTTTCTGATCTACCATCTTATTAGAAATAATTGAGATTAGTTCAAAAAGTTCTGAAAGGTCTTCGAATGGGGCTTGTTGTGGAATCTTTTGTGCAAAGGCTAAACAGATCCCATTTTGGTAAAACAAAGGATGCATTTTCTGCAAGAAATGTTCTCCCTTATTCTTATCGAAAGTAAAGACTCCAATCCACGTCCATCCAAAATGGAGAAGAAGTTTGATAATTCCAGTGTACTGATTCTCCTCTTTTGGGACCATGCAATAAAGTGAAGATAACTTAGTAGCCTGGAACTCGTCTTGGGCAAAAGAGCCATATGTCAACTGAACAAAAAGAAAGAAAATCATTATTCATTAGAACGAAGGACAAAATATGGAAACCTAATGAACTCTAATGGCTTCCAACTCTATGGGGCAACTGTTTGTGCACTGCTTTGGCCTAAAAGACATCTATGGTCCCTTCCCACTCTCTTATACTGTTATTCTCTTATTATATTTATTCTATTAATGTTCATTACAAAAGAAGACAAGTTTCTCTCTTATTGCTCTCCCCAAATTACCTGTGGGATCTTGAAGAGATTTATACTTTCTGCCATATAGGAAGAAGTAGGGGCATCTAACCCTCCAATGATGGCCATGAGATTCTTCTGGTTATCACATTGGTAGTTAGGAAAGAATCCCTGAGATTTAAAAAGCAGGTCCAGAGTGGTGCGGTACGTCATCCTTGGGTTGTAGTAACTGTCATAGATGTGGAACCCAAGAGTGATGTTAGGTAAGATCTGGGAGTCTTCATTGATGTCCTTCACAGCAAAAGCCAAGATGAGGATGTTTTGATAGAATTTGGTTATTACTCTGTCAATAAGTTAAATACCCCATTGAAGAAGTGATTTCAAAATGCTTATAATGTGCCATCATTTCTAAATATATAATAAAGGTTTCTATCTCTGGTGCAAGTAGGAGGATGATAGGTACAATGTACTAATACATTGTAATAATTTGTATAGAGTGTTTTGATGGTTTGAAAGAAATATGCATGACAGCAAAAAATAATGTTTTCTAAACTACATTAATTTTTTTATCAGTTTATCATGAAACAAAATATAAACAGATTCAGCCATTATGACTCATTTACTGCTTGCAGATGCTTTTTTAAAAATTAACTTCAGCTCATTAAATGTTCTTCAAAAAACCTGAATAATTCTTTTGAAGATTTAATGTAAGAATCAAAAAGACTTTAAGTCTTTAAAGTATTTTCATGAGGAAAACTTTAACTTAAAGTAAATAAAGTATTTCTTCCACACAACTAGATATATTGAAAAGATAAAGAAGGCTTAGATGACATCTAAAATGTACATTATGGTGAAACAGCTTTTACTCATATAAGACATTTTATGGGAGCTGGCTAACACACCTGAAGAAAAATATTCTTACAGTGGTAACTGATAAGGTTTTAGAGAAGGATGCTCCTTAAATTCAATTTCAATAAAGTTATAAAAAATTTGAGACACCATCCCACCAATGACAAGATCTCCAGGCTGGAACCACTCATGTGGAACAGGAAAAGCATCACTTGCAGGGCAGCTCAAACTAACTGCTTTGGATACCAAGAACATCAGAAGGAACAACATCTCTATTGTTATGTTTGGGTCTATCAATCAATTAGAAGTTCTGCCACATAAAGCAAGAGGAAGAGAATATGTGGAAATAAACTTCATGGAGGAAGCTCTTTGCGCTCCTATGTGACTCTAAAAGTATTTATACCAATTATTTCTCAATTCCTATTCTCTTCTGTCTGCAAAGAACCTTTGATGTTTTGGCCCACATGGACAATAGACTGATTTCAGTTATTTATAAGGATATAATTACCTTTGAAACATTGGCAAACTGGCAATTTTTTTTTTTTTTTTGCATTGCTGAGCAACATCTTTCTCTCTTTTGGGTCACTGATGGTTAACCTGTTTTGAAAATACTTGGAGAAATAGAATTGGGAGGATATTTTCATAAGATTTTTCCCCACTTTTCTGTAGTTCTTCAAATTTATTCAGTAAAAATCATATAGAAAGGTAGTCCTCAATTTACACCCACAATTGAGCCCGGAATTTATGTTGCTAAAATTGAACAATTTTTTTAAAGTGGTTTTACATCATTTTATGACTTTTCTTAATACATTTCTGCACCGCAGTCATTAAATTAGTAAAACGGTTGTTAAGTTAATCTGATTTCCCCATTGACTTTCTTTGTCAGAAGTCACAAACATAATCACATGACCGTGAGACACTGCAACTTTCATAAATATGAACAAGTTGTCAAGCATCTGAATGTAAATCATGTGACCATAGTGATGATGCAATGTTCATAAGTGTAAAAAATGGCCACAAATCATTTTTTCAGTGCCATTGTAACTTTGAATGGTTACTAAATTTACTATTGTAAGTCAAAGTACTATATGTATATCTTTTCTAAATTTATTCAAATTTATTTTATTCAAAACAATTAGGAACAGAGATTTATATTATACACACACATTTGTGTGTGTATGTGTGTGTGTTTGTGTGTGTGTGTGTGTGTGTATAATATCAATTGCTATTTGTTCCTAATTTCCTAAAAAGTTGTGCTTTCAAAATTGGAAGAAGTACCTCTCCATGTTAAGTTAGGAAATATTCCTCAACAATTGCTACCTCTTTGGAGCAGAAAAGATATACATTCTTTTCCTAGATGTTTTAATCCCTACTTCTGGAGGCTTTAATTTTTATGAGTATTGATTCACTTTTGCTAATTATGTGCTACATTGGAGAACAAACTGGCAAAAAATAAAGTAGTTTGGCTCACACTGCCTTCTAACTTTCGTCTCCAATATGGCAGCAGTGCCTCCCTAATCTTCAGTTTCCCCTTTAATAAAATATAGTGAGCCATAATTGCTTCACTTGTTACAAGTCACTTTATAAATCCTCATCCTCTTGTCCTTCTGAATTCTTTTTTTAAAAATAGCTGACTGTATTTCCAATCCAGTTAAAACTTCCACCCACAAATATATTTCTCTATTTGAAAGAGTTGATACCATAGAAACACAAATAACATCCCTTGACAGCATAGTAGCATCCCTGGACACTATAAAAACAAGATTGACTAACCTTGAAAAAAAAGGCACAACATAAAAAATGAACATCCAATATCTACAAACCACATGCCTGCCCAACAACCACAATCCAATCTACAAAAAATCACAAATCCAACAAATAATGATATTCCAATCCTCATCAAAGAAGCTTTCAAGTGTGAACGGAAGCATCCCAACGTCATCTTATTTGGTCTAGAGTGACAATGTCAATGATGACATCACGAATTTCCACAACATCATCAGTGACTATCAAGTATCAACTGTCTCCAATGATGGAATACTTGAAATTTCCCGCATTGGCCCAGAGTTCAAAAACAGTGACAGCTCGGTGGCCCCACGCTTCTGCAGGGTCATTTGCAAAAATGAAGCAAGCAAATAAAAATTCATTTACACTATAAATTCACTTGCCAAGAGCAACACCAACCATAAGAATCTCCATTCTCACCATGACCTAACTTTACAGCAATGTATACGACCCTGTGAACTATGCTCTGAGCTCAAAAGATTCCATGAATAAGGAAATACTAACCTATACATTAACTACCACACAAAATATATCAAAAGCAAGAACTTCAACTTATACTTCAATAACCATCACCCCAACATCCAACATTAGGCATGCATGCCCCTTACTTCCTCCAGACCCACTACTACATATCTAAAATGCAAACTTCTCAACGCAAGAAATCTCACAAACAAAATGCATGAATTCCTCATCTTATTAGGCATGACCACATTCAACATTATATTTGTCTGTGAGACTGGTTAAATGCATCTTTTCCAGTTTTCATTACTACAGTTAGAGAATATCATGTTTATCAGTCAGATCACAAAATCCGTAGAGGAGATGGAGTTGCTATCTTGTACAAAAAAATCCCTAAATCTAAAAAAGATATAAATAACTCAGGATCTTGCTCTTCCAGAGACCATCATCTGTGAACTGTCCTCAAATACCACAATCCACTTACTATGCTACAGAGCCCGATTATGACATAATTCATGCAAACAAGCTAACTTCACTGCTAATGTGGGCTTCCTTTTCCCCACATCCTCATATTTTCCTTGGTGACTTCAATCTATCTCTTATAAATTGGATCCTAAATGAATGTACATCAGAAGCCATACATCCAACCCTGTACAATGCCATTACTGCACTGGGACTGGATCAATTAATAACTAACTAACAATACTAGACTCAACAACTGCCTCGACCTCATTTTCTGCAACAGCTCAAACTCAAGATATGGCCTACAAATGCAAGAATCCTTTTCAAACAGTGACCACAGTATGATCAACGTTTGTTTCAATTTATGCCCTCACAAAGAGTATCAAAATGATGTATCCCAAAATACAACTTCAAAAAAGCCAACTATGATCTCATAGATGCCGACCTCTTGATTGGCACATTCTGTTTTCTAACTATAATACTATAGAAGACCATTATAATGCATTCTTGTTTGAACTTGAAAGAGTTAATAACTCTATGTGCCATTAGTAACTCCCAAAAGCAAAAAACAAAAAAAACAAATTATCCATAACAGTAAGGAAACCTCAATTTTTTAAAAAAAGATCGCTGTGGCATAAAATCAAAACTATCTATGTAGCAAACTTTAAAAACCAACACAACACTTTATGCCAACGGATAATGTCAGAATGCACAAATGACCACTGCAAGCTAAAGGAAAACTTCCTATGTATAAAATCCACCTGCGCCTTCTACAATTTTGTAAACACCAAATTTAAAGACTCAAGAACCATCCCTCCCCTAAAAGGTCCAAATGGGAAAGACTGCAGCGATGAAGCCATTAAGGCCAACCTCTTTAACACATTATTCAGTCCAGTCTTTGTAAACAGCAGTGGCTCATGCCCCACATTTCTGTGTCATATCACATATTGACTTTACAGAAAATAATAATAATATGAGAAATGACAATAGAAAGGAGATGAGAATTTTAGGTAACTTTGTAAAAGAGGATATTAGAATATATTAAGAAAAATGGAAGGAGATATATCAGGATTTGGAACTGAATACTTGAACATAGAATTGAGATGAGAATTTTAGATAACATTGTAAAATAAGAATGTATTAATATAACATGAATTGGAATTGAATAAGATAAGCTTAGTATTTAGCAATAATAAGGATGATGCAATACGAAATTAAACCAATATAATGAACAGGTAACTATAGTCATGTTTGTATTGAGATGTGATCCTGGAACCACATTGCTTGCCAAATGAGAATTTTTATTTAAAAAAAAATAAATAAAATGAAAATAGGGAGAATATTGAATAATGGAATTACTAGGTATGTTTAATTGATATGATAGTAGGCATTTGGAGAGAATAAGGTTGAAAATAAATGTTGAAGAAGTATGAATTAATATGAATATATGCAATGAGAGATATATGATATATTGATGCCACACTTCATTGTTGTTATATGTAGATTGAAATAAAAAAAATGGAAAACAAAAAGAGGCATCAAGGCAACCTGAGAGCTCTGAGGGCAATGGTGGGATTCAAACATTTTACTACCAGTTCTGTGGACGTGGCTTAGTGGGCATGATTTGGTTGATGTGACTTGGTGGGCATGGCAGGAGAAGGATACTGTACAATCCCCATTCCCTCCCCATTCCTAGGAGAAGGTTACTGCAAAATCCCATTCCCTCCCCACCCCATTAACCTGCTTTCCAGCTCCATTCTCTTGTGGAGGGCAACAAAAGAAGATCCAGCCGATCAGCTGGGACTCAGGAGGCAGGGAATAGATGTGGGTGGAGCCAGTCAATGGTGGTATTTGCCGGTTCTCTGAACTGCTCAAAATTTCTCCTACCGGTTCTCCAAAACCTGCTGATTATCACCTCTGTCTGAAGGGGAAGGGGGAATAGAGTGATAGAGAGAGAGAGAGAGAGAGGTGTAGCCTGGGCCATCTTTCAGCCCTCAGATGAGAGTTAACATTCCCGAGGTCTGGAGGTGGCTGATGAGGAAATGGAGGAACAGCTTTGTCCAGTGCCTGACACGTGGATACTCAGAAGGCAGAAGAGAGAAGAGCAGTGGAAATCTATGGGCCGATCCTTGGGATGGAAGAGCCACTGCTGCTAGCAAAGCCATTCTTTACTCTGGGGATAAAAGGCAGGGACGCAAATGAATAGATGTGGCAGACAACTATTCATCTCCCTGCCAGACAAACTTATTAGCCTGCTTTGATAGAGAAACTTTTTGCCGGGGCTTCTAGCACTCCTAATAAAGGAATCATTGATTTAAATACAGAGAGTTTGTCATGTTTGGAGAGCTGGGTCAGAACATACAAACATTTCTCCTCCTCTCTCTGAGAGCAAAGACAAAATATCTGCATTGAGTTCTCTGTAGGCATCAGGAAGAGCATCCGGTCAGTAAACGCTGAACTCCATTAAGTCGCCTTGACTTCATCCCAATGCAAGGGATAACAAGGTTGTGAAAAAGAAAAAAAAAGGAGATACCAGAATAGAAGAAAAGGAACTGGAGAAGACAGCAAAATACAAAGACCTGCAAATAGAAATACAATGTCTGTGACAAAAGAAACCAAAGCTAGCAACAACAACAACAATAATCATAACAGTGATGATAATGATAATAACAGTAATAATAATAGATGCTTTGGGTGCAATTCCAAAATATCTGAAAATTCACTTAAACATCAATGGCATTGACTAATTCATCACCAGTCAATTGCAAAGGACAATTTTGTTCAGAAAAGATTACAATCTGCAATGATATATTTAAACACCATCAAACATCCACATCCGCCATTCCCAGGCCCTTGGGAAAGATATGATATGGGGTAAAATTGCCAAGCCAGTTTGAACATCTAACCATGTGACAAACTATCATCATCATCATCATCATCATCATCATCCCCCTTAACTCTTTGGCAAAAATCAAACTACATGGTTCCTGTAAACAGCAAATGGTCCTTTAATCTCTTTTGTCACCCTTTTTTCTTAGCAAGACAGATCATTTAGCAAACTATTTTGACTTCATGAGTTGCTCTCTGTGGTTGAGGTCAGGCCGCAAAACAATGATGTAGCACTTTGGCAGGAATATGCATCCCAGTAATGCAGCACTGGAGGACAAGATAGAGAAGACCTCCACAGCTACCATGGCTTTTCCTTTTGTGCTCAGATAGGCTGGAAAGAAGGAGATCCAAACGCTGCAAAAGGCCAACATGCTGAAGGTGATGAACTTGGCTTCATTAAAGGTGTCAGGTAATTTACGGGCAAGGAAAGCTACAATAAAGCTGGTGATGGCCAAGATACCCATATAGCCCAAGACACAGTATAAGAAGAAATCTGAGCCTTCATTGCATTGTAAAATCATTTCTTGGAACTCTGAGTCCATGTCCAACTCAGGGAATGGGGGAGAGGTTGACAACCAAACTATACAAATACATACTTGGATGATGGAACATGAGAGGACAATAGAAAAAGCCAATCTCTTCCCCACCCATTTCCTCATCTGAGATCCCGGTTTAGTGGCCATGAAGGCCACAACCACAGTAATGGTTTTGGCCAGTACACTAGAAATGGCCACAGAGAAGGTAATGCCAAAAGTTGGTTGTCGGAGAAGGCAGATCACTTTGCCAGGTTGGCTGAGGAACAACAAAGAAGAAAGAAAACCGAGTTGAAGAGAGACAAGCAGGGTGTAAGTGAGGGACTGGTTGTTGGCTTTGACAATGGGAGTATCCCTGTGCTTAATAAATATTCCAAGAACCCAAGATGTCAGGAAGAAGAAACCAAGAGCTGCTGAGGCTAAACCAATTCCTAAGTTTTCTTCAAAAGTTAGGAAGGCCAACAGTTTCAGGATACATCCTTTCCTTTCTTTATTTGGATAATGATCTTGTGAACATTCAAAACAGTTATCCATATCTGGAAGAAAAGTTAAAAATTTGTCAGATAAAAAAGGTTTTAAATTACATCAACGCCCATGAATTCAAGTGCATGTGGGGTTTTCTGATAAGACAAGTGTTCTTTACTCTTGTCTATTTCCAGCATAGTTTTTTTGTAATTCTCAAGCTACTGTACAAATTAGCTGATGATCATCCACTCAAATGTTTATTAGGTCAGACATGATTTAGTGGGTTTACAATAATTACACACTGATTACAAGTTATCATGAAGACATCATTAGATAGGGAATTTCAGGGAAAAATTCTTTCAGAAATGCTAAATATATCCTACATTTTTTTTTTCACCAAGGGAATAATCTTAGGAAAGTGAATAGTAAAGGCAAATGAGGTTAAACATGTGAAAAATAAATAATTAGATAAGAGATCATAGAAGATCTAACACTCAATGGATACATCATTTGGGGTTGTATTCAGAAAGTCTACCTGTTAGAATCTTACAGGCAAACTTTGATTCCTGAACAACAGACTGTAATTCATAAGAATTGCCATGAATAATCAGCCTGAAGAACTTTTGAAACCATTAATTACATGCATTCAAAAATCGTTCATTACAATTAGCTTAAATCTAAATAAAAAAAGGTTGATAGATTGCCTCACCTACCATTTTGATTTGAAATCTTCCCTTCTGGACATAGAACACAGTTGTAGCAACAGAATTGTTCTCCTTCCCTCCCTTTTTTCCAATATCCAGGGGAGCAATGGTCATTACACAGAGAAATTGGAAGTACCTGGTCACAAATGTAAAAGGTTTTTGCAAAAGGATATTTTTAAAGGAGTTTCTAATTCTTCTTCAATATGGCAGGAAGCAATCTTGGACTTTTCAAAGGGCTACTGAATTTTTCAAACTGGATTTATAAATGTATATAGATTCAACATCTTTTTCATTAATAATCAGAACATACATATGAAATGTTTCCTCCTTGTGATGTCAATTTTGTATATATGGAGATGTGATGACCCAGAGTATAGCTTAAATATAACAAAATCCAAAACGTAACTAAAAGTCCTTTAATTCCTTCAACTTGGCTTCACTGTTAAATTGTTCAAAGTGGAGGAGTAAACAATTTTCAAAATAACATCTCAAAGGCAAGAAACACAGCTCGCAGTCAAAGAGCCAATAACAAAGCAAAAGCCAAAAACAAACCACATTGAATAAATTTCCTTGACAGACCAGGATAGATAATTGCCAGCTTCAGGAAGATAACCAGGGGCAGTCTGTTGGAAGAATGCCAACTAAAATAAACCTTCTTTAGAACTAACACACTAATTTGTCTCCAGCGTCTGTTAGCACACAGGTCCAAACTGTTATGCAAATCTCCTTCCTGTAACCCATGAAGAGGATCATGGCCCTCTCCTCCCGAGTAGACCACATTTTACCCTGATCCTCTCCTCCCTGCGTGCCCTAGGATGGATAGGGGATGGGCCTGGGTCCTCCTCTGACTGCTCAATGAGCCTCTCCCCTTCCCTAGCTTCCTCCACCACCTCTGGAGCCACACTTCTACTCCCTGTTGGCTCTTCCTCCTCTTCCTCAGAATCATTTTCCACCAGGGACATGACAAGAGAGTTATGCCTTTCTTCTTTCAAAAACACAGAAATTAGATATATAAATTGTATGGATTATATACAATATGGTTCTACAGACAAAGGCATCTTCATGGTATCATAATGGATCACAATATAGCCCATTAAATGTGTCTGTACCTGGTTAAAAGCAGGGTGCCAGACAATCACATCTTCATCAATAAATAATTCTTTCCCTTTTGGAGCACTGGGATCTATCTTTCCAATTCTAACTTTCTGAAAGGATCTGTTAGGAAATGTGATCATGTTGGTGATGTCAAATCCATCTGTTGCTTCCTCTTTCTCATTTAGGATCACTGTCTCCCCAGCTGAATTGTTAAAAGAAATGCCTTGAAGAAATGGATGGAGCTACTTCAAAGAGAATGAAAGAGAGAGGGAGTTGGAAGGATTATTATTGGAATAATAATATTCAAATATTATTTACTCATTCTTCCCATTCCTGCAATAGTGCTCAAATAACTATATTGAGAAAATTGATAATCTATATTGCATGGAACTGTATAGATCTTCTCTATTAATGATTTTAAGGAAATATAGAGAAAAATTCATTCAACAACAGCAAAATAAAACAATAGATTTTGAATATGAGTTAGACTTACTATTTAAATAATGAATCAAACCTACACCATCCATGATCTTGCTCTTCACATATCCTTCTTTGTTGGTACAAAGCTATTTGAAATCTAGAGTAGGACAATTTTCCTTTAACCAGTTTTAGATTCGAAGATTCAAGCGAGCTTTAATAGACTTGTATGGGACAAAAGTATTCTGTCCCCTGTAATCCATCCGTCTATCTATCTATCTATCTATCTATCTATCTATCTATCTATCTATCTATCTATCTATCTATCTATCTATCTATCTATCTATCTATCATTGATTTATCTGTCTATTTTATTTATTTTATTTATTTATTTATATATTTATATACCACCCTTCTCCCGAAGGACTCAGGTCAGCACAGCCAACTGTAAAACTTTATTACAATTATAAAAGTTAAAAAGAATTAAATATCTTAGGCTGTCTAAAATTATACCCTCCCCCAATAAATTATTAAAACCCAAATTTTAAAATCCCAATTTAAAACACAAATACTAAATTAAAAATCCCATTTCAGCCTAGGCCGGCCTGCTCAAAGAGCCAGGTTTTTAATTTACATCTGAAAGCTCTCAGGTCCATGTTATTGCATAATTCCGGAGGCAGACCATTCCAGTGGGCGGGGGCCCCCACAGAGAATGCCCTACTTCTAGGAGTCACCAGGTGGCACATAGAAGTCGTCGGCACCCAAAGAAGACCCTCTCTGTGGGTCGGTGGAAGATAACCAGCAGAACGCGGTCCTGCAGATAACCTGGTCCAATGCCATGGATCGCTTTAAAGGTCAAAACCAGAACCTTAAAGCGAATCCGGAAAACCACCGGCAACCAATGCAGCTCACGCAGGAGAGGCATCACATGGGAGCTTTGTGACGCCTCCATAACCACCCGGGCGGCCGCATTTTGTACCAGTTGGAGTCTCCGGGTGCTCCCCGCAGGGAGCTCCATTAGAGAGCGTTACAGTAGTCCAGGCGAGAGGTGACAAGGGCATGAGTGACCGTACGTAAGGTGTCCTGATCCAGAAAGGGCTGCAACTGGTGAATCAGGCGAACCTGATAAAAAGCCCCCCTGAAGACGGCCGTAATATGTTCTTCTAAAGACAGCTGTGCACCCAGGAGGACACCCAAATTGCGAGCCCTCTCTGTGGGGGGGTAAGATCTCTCCCCCAATAGCCAGCGACAGAGTCAGCTGACTATATCGGGGCACCGGAAACCACAGCCACTCAGTCTTGGAAGAGTTGAGCCGGAGCCTGTTCCCGCCCATCCAAATCCGCACGGCCTCCAAGCACCGGGACATAGCCTCCACAACATCGTTGGGGTGGCTTGGGGTGGAGATGTAAAGCTGGGTATCATCCGCATACAGATGACACTGCACCCCAAAACCATGGATGATCTCCCCCAGCGGCTTCACATAAATGTTGAACAAAAGAGGGGAGAGGACCGACTCCTGAGGCACCCCACAAATGAGGGGCCTAGAGGTGGACCTCTCCTGCCCCGTCAACACAAATTGCGAGCAGTTGGAGAGGAAGGAGGAGAACCATCGCAGGACAGTTCCTCCAACCCCCAACCTCTCCAACCGCCGCAATAAGATACTATGGTCGATAGTATCAAAAGCCGCTGAGAGATCTAACAGGACCAGGACAGAGGAATACCCCCTGTCACGGGCCCTCCAGAGATCATCAACCAACGCGACGAATGCTGTTTTGGTACTATGCCCGGGCCTGAAGCCCAATTGGAAAGGATCGAGGTAAGTAACTTCCTCCAGGTACTGAGAAAGCTGACGTGCCACCACACTCTCAACAACCTTCACTAGAAAAGGAAGGTTGGAGACTGGACGATAGGTATTTAAAATAGCTGGGTCCAGGGCAGGCTTCTTGAGGAGTGGCCGCACCACCGCCATTTTCAGTGCAGTAGGGAGCGACCCCTCTCTCAACAAAGCATTGATAATCCCCTGGAGCCACCTCATGTCACCTCCCTGGCAGTCGAAACCAACCAGGAAGGACACAGGTCCAACAAACATGTGGTGGTATTCAGCCCCCCACAGCAACCTGTCCACATCCTCAGCGGTCACAGGGTCAAACTCCTCCCAGATAATAGTCTCAATACTTGCCCCGGACACCTCCCCCGGGACCACCCAATTGGAGTCCAGCCTGCCCCGAATCCAAGCGATTTTGTCGTGCAGAAATCGGGAAAACTCCTCTGCCCTGCCCTGCAAGAGGTCCTCCCGCGCTCTCGGCTCAAGCAGGGAGCGGGTCACTCTAAACAGAGAGGCAGGCCGATTTTCTGCCGACGCAATAAGAGTGGAGAAATGCGAACGCTTCGCCGCCTCTATCACCACAAGGTAGGTCCTAATATAGGACCTCACCTGTGTCCGGTCGGACTCGGCGTGTCTAGCCCTCCAAACACTCTCCAGACGTCTTTTCCGGCACTTCATCTCCCTCAGCAACTCTGTAAACCATGGAGCTGGATGGGATCTGTGCCGGGTCAGAGATCGCAAAGGCACTACTCGGTCCAGAGCCTCGGCAGCCAACCTATCCCAGGTGGCCACCAAGTCTCCAGGCGAGTTATGAGCCAGAGTCTCGGGAAATGCTCAAGCTCCCTCTGGAACCGCTCAGGGTCCATCAGGCTCCTGGGGTGGAACCATCTACACGGCTCCGCCTCCCTGCGGTGGGGGTTGGCGGTACAGAAGTCAAGTCTGTCCATGAAAGGGTTTCATAACTAAGTCCCCGAAGCTACAGTCATTCAACCACTGACCAGAGACAAAAATCAGGTCCAGCGTGTGTCCTCCTATATGAGTGGGGCCAGAAACTAATTGGGTCAGGTCCATGGCCATCATGGAAGCCATGAACTCCCGAGCTACTCCAGAGGTTTCCCCGAGCGAAGGCAGGTTGAAATCCCCCATGACTAAAAGCCTAGGGGTCCCAACCGCCAGCTCGACTATCACCTCGAGGAGTCCGAGCAGGGCCAGTGACATGTGGCAAGGAGCCAGGTATGGTATCAAAAGGCCCATCTGAACCCCCTGCCCCCACTTCACAAAGAGAGACTCACAACCAGCTGTCTGAGGAACAGTGGCCTCCCTAGGACAAAAGACCTCTCTAATAAGCACCACCACCCCACCACCCCTTCCCTGAGACCTAGGCTGATGAAATGCTAAGAAACCTGGTGGGCACATCTCCTTCAGAGGAATACCACCGTCTGGGCCCAACCAGGTTTCGGTAATACCTACCCCTCTTCCTGAATAAGATCGTAAATCAGGGGGGCTTTATTCACAATGGACCTGGTATTGCACAGCATCAGCCGGGTACTCAGGGCCTGAGGCTCTGCACAACCAGGCCTGCAGGACGGGTGAAGAGGGTCGGAGCACACTACCACTTGAAGACAGTGACTGCGCGATCCCACAACCTGATATGGCCCTCTACCCCCGTCATATCTGCCCCTCCCACTTACTGTGCCAATAGGAGTGGCCCTTAGCAACCCGCCACCTGTCCACCCCCTCAACGCACGACCCTCTGAGCTCTCCCAGACGTGCATGCCAGCATGGCTACCCTCAGATCCCTGCGGGTTGTCCCCCAAACCCAGTTCGGATTTCCCTAACCCCACTAAAAACCTCATTAAAAATCTACAAACCCCAGAATTCTCCCCAACATGTTTCCTGCGGCCGCACCATCTCTCAGGATCCCAGGATCCGTCATTAAGATAGGTTTTAGAAAGTTTAGAGGGCCACTTGAGGGAAAGGGGGACATCCCTTAGGCCCAGAGATCTTTCCTAGAATACTTTAAAGGCTCCAATAAAAATGTCCTAGCCGTCCGGCGATGCCCTCCGGTGCCTTTGATGTTATTCACAGTTCCTCTGCCACCTCTGCTGCTCCGCATCTATCTATCTATCTATCTATCTATCTATCTATCTATCTATCTATCTATCTATCATCTATCTCAATCTAATCTGGTCTGGTCTTTCATGAGAATAGACCTGAAAGGGATCTTGGAAGTCTTCTAGCACCAGCGCTCTGCTAAAGCAGGAGACCCTATACCATTGCAGACAAGTGACTGTACAGTTTCTTTTTAAAAACCTCCAGTGATGAAGCACCCACAACTTCCTGTTCAACTGGCTAATTTGCCTCACTGTTAGAAAGTTTCTCCTTAATTCCAGGTTTCTTATCCAGATCTGATCTAATCTAATCTAGACTAATATTGATAAATAAATAAGATGTTCAATAGTACTGTTATGGAGAATGCCTTTCAAAATATATTGGGAACTTCAGGATCCAAACCTTTCTAAGTGATGCAATCTTTTTATTTTCGTAATCACACATAAATGCAACATTTCTGAGCCACAGAATCATGAATGATTCACCATAGACAAGAAAAACTTTGGCTTTCTGATCTATCAGTTTCTTAAAAATAGTAGAAATTAGATCAAGGAATTCTGATAGTTCTTCAAATGGGGCACGTTCTGGAATTTTTTGTGTGAAGGCTAAACAGATCCCATTTTGGGAAAGCAAAAGATTCAGTTTCCTCAAGAAATATTCTCCTTTATTTTTATCAAAAGTGAAATAAAGTGAAGATAATTCTGCAACTCTTCTTGGTTAAAGGAGCCATAGATCAACTGAACAAACAAACAAACAAAAATAGAGGGAGTCATTATTCATGACAATGAGGGAACAATATGGAAATTGAATGATCTCCAATGTTCACTACTAAAACAAGACCAATTTATCTTTTACTGCTCTGCCCAAATTACCTGTGGAATCTTGAAGAGATTTATATTTTCTGCCATATAAGAAGTAGAGGCATCTAATCCTCCAACAATGGCCATGATATTCTTCTGGTTATCGTATTTGTAGTTTGGAAAAAATTCCTTAGATTTGAAAAGCAGGTCCAGAGTGGTGCGGTAAGTCATCATTTTTCTAGGAGAGGGGTGGGTGCTAACTTCCTACACATCCATCCATCCATCTATCTATCTATCTATCTATCTATCTATCTATCTATCTATCTATCTATCTATCTATCTATCTATCTATCTATCTATCTATCTATCCATCTATCTATCCATCTATCTATCCATCTATCTATCCATCTATCTATCTATCTCAGTCTAATCTGATCTGATCTTTCATGAGAATAGAACTGGAAGGTAGTCTTCTACCACCAGCCCTCTGCTCAAGCAGGAGACCCTATACCATTGCAGACAAGTGACTGTCCTGTCTCTTCTTAAAACCCTTCAGTGATGAAGCACTCACAACTTCTGAAGGCAAAGCTGTTCCAATGGCTAATTTGCCTCACTTTTAGGAAGTTTTGCATTAATTCCAGGTTTCTTATCCAGATATGATCTAATCTAATCTAGACTAATATTTTTTGATACATAAATAAGATGTGTAATAGTACTGTTATGGAGGATGTCTTTCAAAATATAGATTTTTGTTGAAACGATAACTGAAATTAAGATTTAAACTATATTTGAGTAAGATGTACAACATAGGTGTAGCATGTAAGGATCACCTGCCAAGGCTTCAGAGTTTGAAATTCAAACCTTTGACTTTCTCTGTGTGGGGCCCTTGATCTCACTGCTTCATGCAAAGATTGTGCCACTGCATAAACTGCATTGTAGATAGTGTAGCTTTGACCACTCATCTGTAACTCAAACTGAGATGCAGGCACAGTCCCCAAATTCTCTTCTCCACTACAAATTTCATTAATCATTGAGGGTGATTCTTCATTTGAAAATGAGCAATCAAACAATTGCTCCCAAACCTCTTGAATAAATCCATCTTTGTGGGTTGAAGGTTTGATGACTTGAAGAAATTCTTTGAAGCCTTGAACTTCTCTTGAGTGCACTGTAAAGGAAAGAGCCCCATGGAACAATTCGAGATCCAAGCCCCTCTGATATCCTGTCAGTATGAAATCAATTGGGAACATCAGGATCCAAACTTTTCTAAGTGATACAATCTTTTTATTTTCATAATCACAGAGAGACGCAACATTTCTGAGCCACAGAATAGTAAATGATTCACCATAGACAAGAAAAACTTTGGCTTTCTGATCTATCAGTTTCTTAAAAATAGTTGAAATTAGATCAAGAAATTCTGATAGTTCTTCAAATGGGACATGTTCTGGAATTTTTTGTGTGAAGGCTAAACAGATCTCGTTTTGGGAAAGCAACAGATTCAGTTTCCTCAAGAAATATTCTCCTTTATTTTTATCATAAGTGAAGGCTCCAATCCATGTCCATCCAAAATGGAGAAGAAGCTGCATAATTCCGGTGTATTGATGCTCCTCTTTTGGAACCATGCAATAAAGTGAAGATAATTCAGTAGCCTGCAGCTCTTCTTGGGCAAAAGAGCCATAGTTTATCTGAACAAAAAAAATAAAGTATTTATTTATGAGAATGAAGGGAAAAATATGGAAACAGAATGATCATTACAAAAGAAGACCAATTTATCTCTTACTGCTCTGCCCAAATTACCTGTGGAATCTTGAAGAGACTTATACTTTCTGCCATATAAGAAGAAGTAGAGGCATGTAATCCTCCAATAATAGCCATGAGATTCTTCTGGTTATCACATTTGTAGTTTGGAAAAAAATCCTTAGATTTGAAAAGCAAGTCCAGAGTGGTGCGGTAGGTCAATCTTGGATTGTAGTAACTGTCATAGATGTGGAACCCAAGAGTGATGTTAGGTAAGGTCTGAGAGTCTTCATTGATCTTCTTTACAGCAAAGGCCACAGCAAGGACGTGTTGATAGAATTTGGTGACCACACTGCCAAAAAGTTTTTAAAAATCTTACTAATTAATATATTTAAACATTGTTATTATTTGGCATCATTTCTAAATGAATAACAAACATTTCTGTCTGTGATGGAAGTAGGATGGTGTAAATTGCACATAATAAAATACTGGAGTAATTTATAGAGTGTTTCTATGTATTTCCATGCCTTACAATAAATAAGCACTATAGCAAAGAGAATAGTCAAGGTTTTCCAAGGCACTACTTTTATTTTCTTTCATCTTCAGAACCGAATATGAACTAATTTGGCAAATATCATTCATTTATGCTTGCTTATTTTGTAAAAAATCATAATGCTGATGTTTAAAAAGAAAAATTTCAGCTCACTGAATGCTTTTTAAAAAAACTTCTTTTGGCAAACATTTAATGTATAAATGTAAAAGACTTTATTTTCAGGTAGAAAACATTAATTTAAAGAAAATATTTCATCTCCCACAACCAGATACACTCAAAAGATAAAAAAAGTTATATTATAATAGCTACAAACTCTGCATTACACCCATACAACTTTTAATCATGTAGGAAATATTTTGGGAGTTCAGTAAAATTGGAGAACACATCTGAAGAGACAAAAGTAATATTACACTGGCAAGCGAAAATGTTTTACAGAAGGATGCTCCTTTAATTCCAATTCATGAAAATGGTAAAAGATTTGAGACACCATCCCACCAATGAGGAGATCTCCAGGCTGGAGCCACTCATGTGGAATAGGGAAAGCAGGACTTGCAGGGCAGCTCAGAGTAACTACTTTAGGAACTAAGGACAGAAGAAGGAACAACATCTTCATTCTATTGTTATGGAGAAAATGTCTGGCTCTCTCAGTCATACAGAAGTTCTGCCAGATAAAAGAGAAGGAAGAGAATTTGTGGAAATCAACCTCACGGAGCAACCCCTTTGTGGCCTCAGGTGGCTCTAGAAGTAATTATATGGATTGTTTCTCCATTTCTATTCCCTTCTGCGGACAATCTTTGATGGTATTGCCTATTTGGATAGTGGACTGACTTCAGCTATTTGTAAGGTATATAATTATCTTTGAAACATTGAGAAACTGGCAAATATGTGACTGATGGTCATCCCTTTCCTTAGAGGTCTTTTGGGGGCGTGCATAAGTGCACCAACGTGCCTACCGTCCATGTCCTATTGTTTTTTTTTCTTTTTTTCTTATTCGTATCCATTTCATGTATTCATAACCATGTTTGTACTTATACCTGTTATCTAATAATTGCTTGACAAAATAGAATAAATAAAATAAATTAATAAACCAGTTTTAAAAATATTTGAATAATAGAATGGGGAAAACATTTTGAAGATTTTTTCCCTACTTTTCTCTAGTCCTTCAAATTTATTCAGTAAAGACTTACACATTCTTTTCTTGGATGTTTTAATCCCTACAACTGATATTCATTGTTGTAGAGCGGCGGAATGACTGAGGCAGACAACCAGAGCAAACTTCAGCTTAACTTTATTAACAGGAATAAAGGGTTGCTGCGGCTGCTGCACTAACTCGGCAGCCAGCTGGAGCAGCAATAGCTGATGCCGTTTGATAGCTCCTTTTATAGCCGGCTGTCAAACGGCATCAACCAATAGGAGCGGTCAGTGTTTCCCTCCTGAAACACGGACCTGAATGGGAACTGCAATTCAGTACACAACACTCCTCCCTCCTAGAGAGGAGCATTCGTAGTTCCTAAGGTATGTCGGGCACCTGCGCAGATGGCCAGATCTTCTTGGCTCCGCTGGAAATCGTGCTGGGCCGATACCTTCTTTCTGTCACGCGGGTTCCATCGATGGCAAGGCTGGAGGATCACCCGGAATCAGTTCTGGTCCCTAGTCAGCTTCTTCTTCAGGTAGGCTCTCATTACATGTGAGCTGGAGGCAGGCTTCCTTGGGCAACGGTGGCTTTTCTGGGTCCGGACCATCTAGATGACCTCTGGGTATAGTGTTCCAACGCCTTCTCAGGTGGTCTAAATGATGGAGCCAGATGCGCCCATCTTATAGCTGGACTCTGTAAGACTTAGGACCAGTTACTGCCACCACACGCCCAGACATCCACAATGGCTGCCCAGCAAAGTTCCTGGCATACACTAGGTCATTTTCTAGGAACCCTCTACTTTGGCTGTTTGATCCAAGGGGAAGCACTGGGGAATAATTTGAGTGAAGCCTGTCAAAAGTGGTTCTTAAATGGCGCCCCATTAGGAGTTCATCTGGTGACCTGTTTATGGAAGAACAGAGGGTTGTATACTGGCTCAGAAGATACTGGGCAAGTCTGGAAGGCCAATCTATAGGCCCAAGTCTTTGTAGGACCTCCTTAGCTGACCTAACTGTCCTTTCAGCCAGACCATTACTAGCAGGGTGAAAAGGTTAATACGTGTCTCATTCCTTGGTTGGCTAGGAAAATCTCAAACTCACATGAAGTAAACATTGTCAGATACAATGGTATCAGGGAGGCCATGTGTGGCAAACATTCTGGTCAATGCCTTAGTAACTGCTTCAGAGGTTGTGGAGTGCATTAAAGTCAGCTCCACCCATTTTGAAAATGAATCAACTAATACTAGGAATGTATGCCCATGAAAAGGGCCAGCCAAATCAATATGAACTCTGGACCAGGGGCTCCCTGCATCTTCCCAAATTCCAGGGGTGGATGTTGGAGGAGAAGGTCTGGTGGCCTGGCATGCATGACAAGCATTAACCCAGCTACCAATCTGGGCATCCCTACCCGTAGCTGCGAGTGAGGGCCTTCATGCTAACAATGCCTGGATGGCCCTCATGCAGGACCTTTAAAACTGAAGTCTGTAGTCTGGGGGGATCACTACCCTGGTTCCCCACAGCAAACAGCCTTGCAATGAGGAAAGTTCCTGCTGGCGTATTTTGAAGGGTAAGAATTCAGATGGATAAGGGGTTGTAGGCCATCCCCTCCCCACCCAGTCAAGGACTTGGGAAATTACCTTGTCCTTGGCAGATTGGGCAGCGATGTCAGAAGCGTTGATAGATAGCTGGAGATCATTGATCAGGAATACAGCATTGGTTGGTGCAGGATCCTTCACTGGAACTGGTAGGGGACAACAACTGAGGGCATCTGCGTGACTGAGAGTTTTGCGAGAGTGATGGACTAGCGTATATGAATATGTAGCCAGAATAATGTCCACCTGGTCATTCTTGGAGACAAAACCTGAGGTGTTTGCTTATTGCCTGATAAGAGTCCCAAAAGAGGCTTATGATCCGTAACCAGTTCAAAGTGATGTCCATAAAGAAACTCATGGAATTTCTTTACTGAAGCAACTGCAGCCAAAGCCTCCTTATCAATTTGACTATAGTTACGTTCAGTGGAGGATAATGTCTTAGAGAAAAATGCAATAAGTGCTTCTGAACCATTAGGTGACTTAGAACTGCCCCTATACCGAAAGGTGAAGCATGTGCAGTGAGTACTAATGGCAAATTCTTATTGAATTGTATTAAGACCACTTTAGAAGTAGACTTTCCATTATTGACTGGAAAATTCCGGGGGCCACACTAACACTAAATTGGAGGCGTGTACACTTAAAAGCACCCCTGTGTGTCACAATGGTTTGAAGTTCTGCAGTTGCGTCAACAACAGGGAACTGTTGATGGGCCTGTGACATATCCAGTTTAGCAAAAATAGTACCAGGCTCCAAAGAATGTAAGAGATGCTGGCAAATGGGAACTGGATAAGTGCTGATTTGTAAATATTTGTTCAATGTGCACTTGTAGTCAGAAGAAATTCTTAACCCGCCATCTTTCTTTAGGGGTGTCACTATTTAGCAATGACTGTAGGTTGTAGTATGCCTTGTTTAATCAATTTGTCTAGTTCCTTGTCAAGTTTACGGTGGATTGCAAACGGTACCCTTCGGGGCTTTAAGCGAATTGGAACTGCTTGTGGGTCTACGTTGAAAGATATTGGGATTCCCATGTAGCAGCCTAGGCCTTCGCTGAATACATCAGCATACTCCCTGAACAGGGAGTCCACTTCAGAATTTGCAATAGAATGAATTCCACCTATATGGAGGTCTAGCGCAGGGAACCAGTTTAATCCCAATAGACTTGGGAGGGTGCTATCCATTATCACTAAAGGCAAGTGACCCTTAAACCCTGAAATTGAATTAAAAACTTGCCTTTTCCGATGACAGAAATGGTTCTGCCTTGGTAGTCCCGTAGAGTCAAATTGCAGCAATTCTTGTTATTCTGGGAAGCAGTTGTTTCAAGGTATTCCACAAAGTGATGGATAGTGCAGAACCAGTGTCTACTTCCATCCTGCACGGTTTACCTTTTAGGGAAACAATGACATTAATTTTGTTAGAACTTATTTTTGTCATTTTGGCTTGCTGACATGTGAAACAGTCTTTGATTTGTCTTTGGAAGTGCATGGTTGTCTGAGGCTTTAGTGGCTGGTTAAAAGTCTTTCCTACTTGACATATTCTTGCTAAATGGCCCTTCTTTTGGCAATTTTAAACAAATGGCATTTCTGAATTTGCAGGATGCCCTGAAATGGTTGCCTCCACAGCTTAGGCAAGTGGGCTGGGGTTGTGGAGGTTGATTGGGAACTGATCTGTATTCCCTCTGATTGGTTTTGAGTTGTCTGAGGAGGTTTACATCAGGAGCCTTTCCAGAGTCCTCCTCTGTGGAGGCTTCATCGAAATGAACAACTGAGCTACTTTGACTAACTGGATTTCCCTGTATTTCAGTTGCTGAGAGTGCTGACAGCTCAGCAGCTTGGGATTCTTCTATAGCTAGTTTTAGAGTCAGGTCTCCTTTGGCTAATAGACATCTTTGCTGTCTTAAAACACTGACTCCACAAACTATCTGATCTAAGAGCATGTCTTCTAAATAGTGTCTGAATCCACAATGTAAGGCAGCTGTCCATAGTGCTGCCATGTAGTCACTAATAGTCCCTCCGTCAGCCTGGGTACATCTCCTAAATGCATGGCGTCTGGCAATTATAGAAGGCTAAGGGGAGTAATGATTGGAAACAATTTCCTGCAATTCTTCCCTCTGAACAGTCTTAATTGAACGTGGAGCCAATAACACCGCTGTTGCGGTATCAAATATCGTGGCTCCTCAAAAGCTTAAAAAGTAAGACTTTTTTCTATGGTCTGAAATGTCAGCAAGGTCAATGGCATCTAAAAAATAGTCAAACCGGTTTCTGTATGATTCCCATGGCTCTGCTGTCAATCTGAAAGGCGGGAATGCAGGGTTCGAAGTCACAGTCTTCTGAGAGGTGCCGCTTCTCCTGAGATGATTTGGAAATCGCCCTTCGTGAACAGTGACAGCAGCTCTTTAGTGTCTTCAGCTCTTTTTGTAGTGACTTCGCTCTTATGTCTTTTTGCTCAGTTCTCATCTTGTATGTATCCCGCCCTCATCACCAGTGTTGTAGAATGGCGGAATGACTGAGGCAGACAACCAGAGCAAACTTCAGCTTAACTTTATTAACAGGAATAAAGGGTTGTTGCGGCTGCCGTGCTAACTGGGCAGCCAGCTGGAGTGGCAACAGCTGATGCCATTTGACAGTTCCTTTTATAGCCGGCTGTCAAATGGCATCAACAAATAGGAGCGGTCCGTGTTTCCCTCCTGAAACATGGCCCTGAGTGGGAACTGCAGTTCAGTACACAACATTCATTATATTCTATATTACAGAACAAACTGGCAAAAAATAAAGTAGTTTGGCTCACACTGCCTTCTAACTTCCTGTCTCCAATCTGGCAGCAGTGCCTCCCTAATCTTCAGCTTCCTCTTTTACAAAATATAGTGAGCCATTTGAACATAATTATTTCACTGGCTTCAAGTCACCTAACAAACCCTCATCCTCTTGTCCTTCTGCTTTCTTTTTTAAAATAGCTGTGTTTCCAACCCAGTTCAAATTTCCAACCATAGATGACAATTAACAAACACTAGGGGATGCTCTATAAGTTTCAGTTCACCATATATTTTATCATATATTTTACCAGAAAGTTAGCAAGTGATTATCATAGTTCTGCCATCATCCTTCTAGAATTATCTCCAAATTTCTATAATAGTTGTGAAATACTGAGAGTGTATTTGCAGATGATGTTGGAAGGCAGCTTGAAACAGCCAATTTCTTTTTAAAAAGATCCCAACTCTCTCTCTCATCTTGCCTAATGATCCCACGTTTTTATTCCTGCTGCAGACCTTTCAGAGGGCCCAAATTTTCTCATCGCAGTGTAATTGCTTCTCCCAAAATTTTTGTTGTTGGAACAAGAAAAAACCTAGAGGGGTTCTGATCCTTTAAATTTGGCTTCTGGCCACAAAATTTATTCAGTTCTTGCATCGTAATCATTAAGCTGTGAGTTTGACCTTCGGTAGAGATATATTTTTCTTTCTAGCAGAAGGCAAAATATCTGCTATGAGCTTTGTAAAGGCAGTAGGAAGGGCATCCAGCCAGTAAATGCTCAGCTCCATTAAGTTGTCCCAACTCCACCCAATGCAAAGGATTACAGGATTCTTAAAACAAAATGACCAGGGCAAAATAAATAATAGCAATATAATACACACTTTGGGTGCTATCCAAAAACATCTGAAGTTTCATGTAAACAACATCAGGATTGACAAATTCACCACCAGTCAATTGCACAGGACAGCTTTATTTAGCACAGCTTATACTCTGTAAATATCAGCAAAAATCTTCCTCTGCCAATCCCAGGTCCTTGGGAAGGATTTGATGTGTGAAGAAAACCTGTCAAATTTACCCTGAACAACTAATTTGCAAAATGAACCATAATAAAAATAAACTTCCCTAATTCCTTAGGCCAAAATGAAAACTACATGATTCCTGTAAATAGCAAATGGTCCTTATATTTTTTATTTTTGTCAACAATTTTTCCTAGTAAGAAAAACCACATGGGCACTAATTTCTCTGTATGAGTTGCTCCCTGTGGTTGAGGTCAGGCCTCAAAACAATGATGTAGCACTTTGGCAGGAATATGCATCCCAGTAATGCAGCACTGGAAGCCAAAATGGAGAAGACCTCCACAGCTACCATGGCTTTTCCTTTTGTGCTCAGATAGGCTGGAAAGAAGGAGATCCACACACTGCAAAAGGCCAACATGCTGAAGGTGATGAACTTGGCTTCATTAAAGCTGTCAGGTAATTTACGGGCAAAAAAAGCCACAATAAAACTGGTGATGGCCAAGATACCCATGTAACCCAAGACACAGTAGAAGGAGAAAGTTGCTCCCTCATTGCATTGTAAAATTATTTCTTGGAGCTCTGAATGCATGTCCGACTCAGGGAATGGGGGAGAAGTGGACAACCAAATTATACAAATATATACTTGTAAGAGAGAGCATGAGAGGACAATAGAAAAGGCCAATCTTTTTCCTACCCATCTCCTCATCTGAGATCCTGGTTTAGTGGCCATGAAAGCCACAACCACAGTGATGGTTTTGGCCAGTACACTAGAAATGGCCATTGAGAAGGTGATGCCAAACATTGGCTGTCGGAGAAGGCAGGTCACTTTGTCCGGTTGGCTGAGGAACAACAAAGTGGAGAGAAAACAGAGCAGAAGAGAGACAAGCAGGGTGTAGGTGAGGGACCGGTTGTTGGCTTTGACAATGGGAGTATCCCTGTGCCTAAGAAAGGTTCCAAGTACCCAAGATGTTATGAAGAAGAAACAAAGAGCAATTGAGGCCAAACCAGTTCCTAAGGTTTCTTCAAATGATAGAAAGACCAGCAGTTTCAGGATACATCCATTCTTTTCTTTATTTGGATAATGATCTTGTGAACATTCGAAACAGTAATCCATATCTGGAAGAAAGGTGAAGAATTTATCATATATGCAATCCATGCTTTTGAAAATCATAGTGGATGACCTTTGTGATTCATTTTGACTTCTTTCCATTAAGCACTAGTATGATCATTTGTCTGGGAAAATGCAGCTTTTTCTTTACTGTATGATTTAGAATTCACAAGTAAAGTGCGCAGGGCAATTATACTTTGAAATCATTAAAGACCATCTTTGTTTCATTAATTTTTCCAAAGGATAGCAAAAACTGTTATGGTGATAAGAGAAGCAGAAATACTAATTCTGAAGTACAAATTGATACAATCTGTTTAACCTCTTTTAGATTTTAAGTTCTAAATTGTGAATAAGCTAAATAAACATTAGTCTTTTTATTTGAAAATAAAAGGTTGGGTTTAACAAACAAAATGAATCACCTACAATTACCACCAAGACAAGGTATTAGTCTGAACTGTGGTCTACTTTTGCATTCTATATGGAAAGTATTAATTGGTTCTACAAACACACACACTATATCCCTTTGTGGTTGGAATATCTAATCCATTCACAAATCATTATTTGTTTGCTGAAGCTCCTTTCCATAATCTTACTTTCAGGTTTTTGTGGAAGATAAGTTCTAGAAAATGGCAGATCAAGAGGAAAAATGTCTCAGTTCCCTCATGGTTAAATGGAGCTGAGCCGATCCAATGGTTGTGAAATTTTAAACTATCATTTGTAAAAAAAAAAACCTGTCATTTTTTATTTACATTTGAAGTCGAGGTTGGAGAGTTGAGAGTAATAGTCCTTTAATCATACTTTAATATGAGCCAAAACCAGAAGGAGGAAGAGGAGCAGGATAAAGGAGGAGGAGGAGTAGTTGGAATTTTTCAATTAAATTAATGGCCATAACCTCAAATGATAAGTTCATGTGGGATTTTCTGGTAATAAAAATATTTTTTGTTCTTCCTTATTTACAACACGCTTTATCTGTAAATGCAATGCTACTCTACAAATTCCAATTAGCTTTTGACCTCCAATTGAAATAGATCAGACATTACTTAGATTGACTTACTATAGTTGGATTGTGATCATAAATTATGAAAATGACATCGTAAGTTAGAGAACCTAAGGAAAAAAAGTTTCTAAAAATGCTTAACATTTCCTTACAAAGATTATATTTTTAAAAATGAGTGAACAATAGCAATAACACTTATATTTATGTATCACTTCATGGTGCTTTACAGCCCTCTCTAAGCAGTTTACACAGTCAGCATATTGACCCCAATAATCTGGGTTCTCATTTTACTGATCTTGGAAGAATGGAAGGCTGAGCCACCTTCAGCTGGTGAGAATCAAACTCCAGCAGTCAGCAGAATTAGTCTGCAATACTACATTCTAACCACTGCACCATCACAGCTCAGTCTTTCCTGTCAGTTTGATAACAATCTAAGAGAAAAAAACAGTAAATGCAAATGAGGTTGAAAATGTGAAAAGTAAATAAATAGATAAGAGATCCTGTGATCATAGACGATCTTTGGCTTAAAGCAGTGGTCACCAACTAGTGGGCCAGTGACCACTGGTGATCCATGAGAAAATTTTGGTGGTCCACAGAGAAATGTCACACCCAAAGCAATTAATCCAGACAAGGCTGCACCACCCACATGGCCCGCGGGAACACAAGGCTTGCTTTGCTTGCATTGGGAACAACACAAGTAGTGAGAGGAGAGGGGAAAGGGTGAAGAGGGGACTGCTTCTTTCTTCTTATGCTTTTGGCTGCATGCAAGGAAAGCAGCAAAAGTCTTTCTTTCTCTCCCGCAAACTCCACCAGAAATGAGTCTTTGGGACTCTGCAAGGCATCCTGCTCCAAGAGGCTGCATCAGCAAAGACTCATTTTAGAAGAGTTTGGGGGACAGAAAGAAATACTTCTGCTCCTTCAGCTGCTTTCTTTGCATGAAGCCAAAAGTCTCTCTCTCTCCCCCGCTCAGAATGGAGCTGGAGATGGTATCCTGTGATCCCAAATGAAGAATGATTGATCGGTAGGAAAATGGTGTGAGGATTTTTACTGCAGACTTTTTTGGGGATTTTCCCAGGGTCTCTGGTCTGCAGCATCTAAAATTATGAGTTTGGTGGTCCCTGAGGTCCAAAAGGTTGGTGACAGAAGTGGTATTCAGCAGGTTCTGACCAGTTCTGGAGAACCGGTAGTGGAAATTTTGAGTAGTTCGGAGAACCGGTAGTGGAAATTTTTAGTAGTTTGGAATACCATCTCTGACTGGCCCCACCCCCATCTCTTGTTTGCTTGTTGAGTCCCAGTTGATCAGCTGGGTCTTCTTTTGTTGCCCTGCACAGGAGAACGAAGCTGGAAAGCAGGTTATTGGGGTGGGGAGGGAAGGTTTTGCAGTCATCTTCCTCCTGGAGTGAGGAGGGAATGGGTTTTTTTCAGTATTCTTGCTCTGCCATGCCCACCAAACCACACCCACCAAGCCACTCCCACAGAACTGGTAGTAAAAATATTTGAATTCCACCACTGGTTGGTGACCCCTATTTTAAAGAATATCCGTTTTGAGCCTGTGTTTGGAAAGACTACCTCTTTGGATCTTATAGGCAAACTTTGACTCCTGAACAACAGACTGTAACCCACAGTGCAGAAATGTATAGTTAGCCTGAAGTATTTGTGAAACTATTAATCATATGGATCCTATAGCAAATGCATTTAAAATTTGCTTAAATCTATATAATAAAACTTGATGGAATGTCTAACTTACCATTTTGATTTGAAATCTTCCCTTCTGGACATGGAACACAGTTGTAACAACAGAATTGTTTTCCTTCCATCCCTTTTTTCCAATATCCAGGGGAGCAAGGCTCATTACATAGAGAAATTGGAAGTACCTGGCCAGAAATACAAAAGATTTTGCAAAAGGATATTTTTTAAAAGAGCTTCTAGTCTATATTCTAAGAAATATATGACTTCTCAATGGGCTGCTAGATTTTATCAAATTTCATCTATAATTTATTAAGATTCAACCGCTTTTCAATTGATAATTGCAACCAAAATATTTTCTCATTGTAATGTCAGTTTTGTAAATGCCTAAATATGAAGAGTGTTTTTTGTCAGAATATGCCTTTCTTCTTTCAAAAACAAAAATTAGATTTATAAATTTTATAGATTTATACAGAGAGAATGTTTATTATGGCTTTACAGACATCTCATGATATCATAATAGATGACTATATAGTCCATTCAATGGGTTCATACCTGGTTAAAAGCAGAATGCCAGACAATCATATCTTCATCAATAAATAATTCTTTCCCTTTTGGAGCACTGGGATCTATCTTTCCAATTCTAACTTTCTGAAAGGATCTATTTGGAAAAGTGATCATGTTGGTGATGTCAAATCCCCCTGTTGCTTCCCCTTTCTCATTCAGGAACACTCTCTCCCCAGCTGAATTGTTAAAAGAAATGCCTTGAAGAAATGGATGGAGCTACTTCAAGGGAAAGAAAAAAGAGAGGGCATTTAGAACAATATAATAGAAAAGAGACCATCATATTCAAGTTTCATTCATTCATTGTTTCCATTCCTACAATAATGCTCAAATAGCTACCTTGAGAAAATACATAGTCTGTATATGCGTGGAACTGATAGATTTTCTTTATTAATGATTTTAAGGAAAGATAGTAGAAAAATGTCAATCAATAAAAATAAAAATCTTTTTATAGAGACTGGGTGGCATGCCTTCATGTGGAACCCTGGAAATAAGAGTTATACACACTTTAATAGGCACGTAATCTAAAGCTCACTATTGAAAGTGTGGAACGAGATTAAAAACAAACATTATATGCAGATTCCAGGGTGGGTATCCATCATGGAGACAGTGATCCACTTCACTGCTTTAGAAACAGGAAGAAAGATTAGATATTATGATGTCTTAAATTCTCAAGGAAGATTAAAGACAAACCAAGAACTTAGAGAGCAAGGGATGAAAATAGAGTGGTGGCCTTATATACAACTTAAGACGAGGTATAAAAAAGACATAGAAGAATTTGGAAATGAGAGAAAACCAAAACAATTAGATAAGATATTAGAGGGAACAGATGAAAAATTAATTTCTAAAATGTATAATTATCTATTAGAATTTGAAATGGCAGAAGAATTAGTTAAAGGCCCAATGATTGCATGGGCATGGAATGTAGGGCACAACATTAATCTGGAAGACTGGGAAAAAGTTTGGAAACAAAATTACAAAATAACAAAATTGGCTATCTATAAAGAAAATCAATATAAAATGTGTTACCAGTAGTATCTGGCACCCTCAAAGTTAGCAAATATGTACCCAAACATAGGTCCGACTTGCTGGAAATGTAAGCAAACAAGGGGTAGGTTCTTCCACACTTGGTGGCTTTGCGCAAAAAGTAAAAAATACTGGAAAAAATTAGAATTTGGATAAAATAAATTACAAAATATCTAAGTAGAACTTACAGCAGAAATATTTTTGTTGGGAATGTTAAAAGGGGATTACACAAAAGAAATGAAATATTTAATTCTCCCTGTAATTACAGCAGCAAGAATTGCATTGGCACAATGCTGGAAGGGTGACCAAATGCCAACAAATAATTTGATTATTCAGAAAGTTTTTGACTGCGCTGAAATGGACCTACTTACATAAAATCTTAGGGATAAGGAAGATTCAAGACATAGTACAGTTTGGGAAAAATGATACATGTGGATTAAGGATAAAAAATCAGAGAATTAAAAGATAAGAATTTGAAAAATGAAGAGGTTAGATTAAGAGCATTTACCAAAAAAAAAAAGAACTGAATATTAATATACTTGTTTTCAATAAAAGATCACACCGTCTTAGAAACATATACTGTTATATTTTTATGTTTATTTGTTATGTAATTGTATATTGATTTCATTTGTAACAAAAGGTTGTATTCTATGTATTGTACATATTTTTCTTCTTAATCTTTAATGAAGTTTATTTTTAATTATTCAAAAAACAAAAACAAAACAAAATGAAAACGATCTATTTTGAATATGATTTAGATTAAATTCACTATTTAAACAATGAACCAAATCTATAATCGTATCCTCCATATATCCTTCTTCATTGGCACAAAGCTATTTGAAAGCACTAGAATATGAAAAATTTCCTTTAACCAGAATCTGAGACTCAAGAGGTCCTTCATAAACATATATGGAGCAAAAGTATTCTGTACCCCCTTGGCTGCTGTCTATCTATCTATCTATCTATCTATCTATCTATCTATCTATCTATCTATCTATCTATCTATCTATCTAAATCAAATATGATCCAATCTAGATTAATATTTTCCAATACATAAATAACTTGTTAATAATGTTATTATGGGAGGATCATTTTCAAAATATATATTTTTGTTTAAACTTATAATTGAAATTAAGAGTTAAATAATATTTGAAAAAGATGATGAGGGATACATTTTGTTTTGAACGGATTTGATACTTTGAACATCAATATTATTTATGCGTTGAAATCAGAGTGCCAAAGGATTGTGTTCAGCTCAGTGCTGAGTGCTTTTCTTTTTTTTGTAGCATTGGTGTATAACTTTCCAACTTTAATTTTCTGAGAAAATCTGTTTGTAAAATGATCAAGTGGTGAAGTCAAAGTCACCTGCACTTTCCATTTTCTTTTGAAGTAAACTGGGTTTCCAGCTGAGTTGTTGAAAGAAACCCTTTGAATAAATTTGTACAGCTACCTAAAGGAGGTTAAGAGACAGTTAATAAAAAAGAAAATAATGCAACATAGAAAAAAATGATTTTCCTTTCTTTTGTCCTAATTTCTGGGAGACCAAATAACTTTCCCTGGCTTGAAATATGGAACAAAAACTTTTGACTCACAAAGAAATATCCATGATTGGGAGATGCAATTATAAGTCTCAGAACTAATACCCTTTCATGAAAACAATAAAGGTATAATAGCAAAAGTCTTCATAAATTTCAAGTCCCCAGTCTATAAGCCCTGACTTAAGTAAATTGCAAAAAAAACAATGGAGAGCGAAACATTCACATTTCAGAACAAACAATCAAAAGAAAGAAAAAAGATTGCTTTCAGAGCTATCATCATTGAATTCTTCTTGGAATGAGGCTGAATAAATCTAAAAGAGAGGACAATTATACATACAAATAAAATGGTTGTTTACGGAAACAAGGATGATATAAATCCCTTATTGACAAGACTGAAATTTGCAAAAGCATTTTATTTTCATCTTCTTTTATTCTGTAACACAGAATGACCTCTTAAATTAATTACATTGTTTCTTTGGTATCTGTATAGATCTGTGTCCGGAGTCCATGGAAAACAAGTCATATGATATTGTGGATGACAATGTCTATGCATTGAAAGAAAACATAGTTGTGGTGTGGATACATCACCTGCCAAGGCTGCAGATCTTGTGTGGCTCTTGAACTCACTGCCTCATGCAAAGATTGTGCCACTGCATAAACTGCATTGTAGATAGTGTAGCTTTGGCCACTCATCTGCAACTCAAACAGAGCTGCAGGCAGAGTCTCCAAATTCTCTTCTCCACTACAAATTTCATTGATCATTGAGGGTGATTCTTCATTTGAAAATGAGCAATCAAATAATTGCTCCCAAACCTCTTGAATAAATCCATCTTTGTGGGTTGAAGGTTTGATCACTTGAAGAAATTCTTTGAAGTCTTTAACTTCTCTTGAGTGCACTGTAAAGGAAAGAGCCCCATGGAACAAGTTGAGATCCCAGCCCCTCTGATATCCTGTCAGTATGAAATCAATTGGGAACATCAGGATCCAAACCTTTCTAAGTGATGCAATCTTTTTATTTTCATAATCACAGAGAAATGCAACATTTCTGAGCCACAGAATAGTAAATGATTCACCATAGACAAGAAAAACTTTGGCTTTCTGATCTATCAGTTTCTTAAAAATAGTTGAAATTAGATCAAGGAATTCTGATAGTTCTTCAAATGGGGCATGTTCTGGAATTTTTTGTGTGAAGGCTAAACAGATCCCATTTTGGGAAAGCAACAGATTCAGTTTCCTCAAGAAATATTCTCCTTTATTTTTATCATAAGTGAAGGCTCCAATCCATGTCCATCCAAAATGGAGAAGAAGCTGCATAATTCCAGTGTATTGATGCTCCTCTTCTGGAACCATGCAATAAAGTGAAGATAATTCAGTAGCCTGCAGCTCTTCTTGGGCAAAAGAGCCATAGGTTAACTGAACAATAACAACAAAAAAATAGAGTATTTATTTATGAGAATGAAGGGAAAAATATGGAAATGGAATGATCATTAAAAAGAAGACCAATTTATCTCTTACTGCTCTGCCCAAATTACCTGTGGAATCTTGAAGAGATTTATACTTTCTGCCATATAAGAAGAAGTAGAGGCATGTAATCCTCCAATAATAGCCATGAGATTCTTCTGGTTATCACATTTGTAGTTTGGAAAAAAATCCTTAGATTTGAAAAGCAGGTCCAGAGTGGTGCGGTAGGTCAACCTTGGATTGTAGTAACTATCATAGATGTGGAACCCAAGAGTGATGTTAGGTAAGATCTGAGAATCTTCATTGATCTTCTTTGCAGCAAAGGCCACAGCAAGGATGTGTTGATAGAATTTGGTGACCACACTGCCAAAAAGTTTTTAAAAATCTTACTAATTAATATATTTAAACATTGTTATAATTTGGCATCATTTCTAAATGAATAACAAACATTTCTGTCTGTGATGGAAGTAGGATGGTGTGAATTGCACATAATAAAATAATGGAGTAATTTATAGAGTGTTTTCATGTATTTCCATGCCTTACAATAAATAAGCACTATAGCAAAGAGAATAGTCAAGGTTTTCCAAGGCACTACTTTTATTTTCTTTCATCTTCAAAACGGAATATGAACTAATTTGGCAAATATCATTCATTTACCACTTGCATGTTTTGTAAAAAGTCATAATGCTGATGTTTAAAAAGAAAAATTTCAGCTCACTGAATGCTTTTAAAAAAACTTCTTTTGGCAAACATTTAATGTATAAATGAAAAAAAAAACTTTATTTTCAGGTAGAAAACATTAATTTAAAGAAAATATTTCATTTCCCACAACCAGTTACACTCAAAAGATAAAAAACGTTATATTATAATAGATACAAACTCTGCATTACACCCATACAGCTTTTAATCATGTAGGAAATATTTTGGGAGTTCAGTAAAATTGGAGTACACATCTGAAGGGACAAAAGTAATATTACACTGGCAAGCGAAAATGTTTTACAGAAGGATGCTCCTTTAATTCCAGTTCATGAAAATGGTAAAAGATTTGAGACACCATCCCACCAATGAGGAGATCTCCAGGCTGGAACCACTCGTGTGGAATAGGGAAAGCAGGACTTGCAGGGCAGCTCAGAGTAACTACTTTAAGAACTAAAGACAGAAGAAGGAACAACATCTTCATTCTATTGTTATGGAGAAAATGTCTGGCTCTCTCAGTCATACAGAAGTTCTGCCAGATAAAAGAGAAGGAAGAGAATTTG
The DNA here is from genome assembly GCA_023653725.1 of Bungarus multicinctus. Lineage (NCBI taxonomy): Eukaryota > Metazoa > Chordata > Lepidosauria > Squamata > Elapidae > Bungarus > Bungarus multicinctus. The sequence continues at coordinate 141,041,525 of CM042840.1, read as the reverse complement.
TGGAAATAAACCTCACGGAGCAACCCCTTTGTGGCCTCAGGTGGCTCTAGAAGTAATTATATGGATTGTTTCTCCATTCCTATTCCCTTCTGCTGACAATCTTTGATGGTTTTGCCTATTTGGATAGTGGACTGACTTCAGCTATTTGTAAGGTATATAATTAGCTTTGAAACATTGGCAAGCTGGCAAATATGTGACTGATAGTCATCCCTTTCCTTAGAGATCTGTTGGGGGCGTGCATAAGGGCACTAACGTGCCTACCGTCCATGTCCTATCGTTTCTTTTTCTTTTTTTCTTATTCGTATCCATTTCATGTATTCATAACCATGTTTGTACTTATACCTGTTATCTAATAATTGCTTGACAAAATAGAATAAATAAAATAAATGAAAAAACCAGTTTTAAAAATATTTGAATAGTAGAATGGGGAAAACATTTTGAAGATTTTTTCCCTACTTTTCTCTAGTCCTTCAAATTTATTCAGTAAAGACTTACATATTATTTTCTTGGATGTTTTAATCCCTACAACTGATATTTATTGTTGTAGAGCGGCGGAATGACTGAGGCAGACAACCAGAGCAAACTTCAACTTAACTTTATTAACAGGAATAAAGGGTTGCTGCGTCTGCTGCACTAACTCAGCAGCCAGCTGGGGCAGCAATAGCTGATGCCGTTTGACAACTCCTTTTATAGCCGGCTGTCAAACGGCATCAACCAATAGGAGCGGTCAGTGTTTCCCTCCTGAAACAAGGACCTGAATGGGAATTGCAATTCAGTACACAACACTCCTCCCTCCTAGAGAGGAACGTTTGTAGTCTCTAAGGTATGTCGGGCACTTGCCAGTTGGCCAGATCTTCTTGGCTCTGTTGGAAATGGTGCTGGGCCGATACCTTCTTTCTGTCACGCGGCTTCCATTGATGGCAAGGCTGGAGGATCACCCGGAATCAGATCTGGTCCCTGGTCAGCTTCTTCTTCAGGTAGGCTCTCGTTACATGTGGGCTGGAGGCAGGCTTCCTTGGGCAACGGTGGCTTTTCTGCATCCGGACCATCTAGATGACCTCTGGGTATACTGCTCCAGTGCCTTCTCAGGTGGACTAAATGGTGGCGCCAGATGCGCCCATCTTGTAGCTGGACTCTGTAAGACTTAGGACCAGTTACTGCCACCACATGCCCAGACATCCACAATGGCTGCCTAGCAAAGTTCCTGGCGTACACTAGGGCATCTGCATGACTGAGAGTTTGCAAGAGTGATGGACTAGCATATATGAATATGCAGCCAGAAATAATGTCCACCTGGTCATTCTTGGAGACAAAACCTGAGGTGTTTGCTTATTGCCTGATAAGAGTCCCAAAAGAGGCTTATGATCCATAACCAGTTCAAAGTGATGTCCATAAAGAAAGCAACTGCAGCCAAAGCCTCCTTATCAATTTGACTATAGTTACGTTCAGTGGAGGATAGTGTCTTAGAGAAAAATGCAATAGGTGCTTCTGAACCATTAGGTGATGGATAGTGCAGAACCAGTGTCTACTTCCATCCTGCACGGTTTACCTTTTAGGGAAACAATGACACTAATTTTGTTAGAACTTATTTTTGTCATTTTGGCTTGGTAACATGTGAAACAGTCTTTGATTTGTCTTTGGAAGTGCATGGTTGTCTGAGGCTTTAGTGGCTGGTTAAAAGTCTTTCCTGCTTGACATATTCTTGCTAAATATCCCTTCTTTTGGCATTTTAAACAAATGGCATTTCTGAATTTGCAGGATGCCCTGAAATGGTTGCCTCCACAGCTTAGGCAAATGGGCTGGAGTTGTGGAGGTTGATTGGGAACTGATCTGTATTCCCTCTGATTGGTTTTGAGTTGTCTAAGGTGGTTTACATCAGGAGCCTTTCCAGAGTCCTCCTCTGTGGAGGCTTCATCGAAATGAACAGCTGAGCTACTTTGACTAACTGGATTTCCCTGTATTTCAGTTGCTGAGAGTGCTGACAGCTCAGCTGCTTGGGATTCTTCTATAGCTAGTTTTAGAGTCAGGTCTCCTTTGGCTAATAGACATCTTTGTAGTCTTAAATCCCTGACTCCACAAACTATCTGATCTAAGAGCATGTCTTCTAAATAGTGTCTGAATCCACAATGTAAGGCAGTTGTCCGTAGTTGCCATGTACTCACTAATAGTCCCTCCGTCAGCCTGGGTACATCTCCTAAAGGCATGGCGTCTGGCAAGTATAGAAAGCTTAGGGGAGTAATGATTGGAAAGAATTTCCTGCAATACTTCCCACTGAACAGTCTTAATTGAGCATGGAGCCAATAACACCGCTGTTGTGGTGTCAAATATCGTGGCTCCTCAAAAGCTTAAAAAGTAAGACTTTTTTCTATGGTCTGAAATGTCAGCGAGGTCAATGGCATCTAAAAAATAGTCAAACCGGTTTTTGTATGATTCCCATGGCTCTGCTGTCGGTCTGAAAGGCGGTAATGCAGGGTTCGAAGTCATCGTCTTCTCAGAGGTGCTGCTTCTCCTGAGATGATTTGAAAATCGCGCTTCGTGAACAGTGACAGCAGCTCTTTAACGTCTTCAGCTCTTTTTGTAGTGACTTCGCTCTTATGTCTTTTTGCTCAGTTCGCCTCTTATATGTATCCCGCCCTCATCGCCAGTGTTGTAGAGTGGCGGAATGACTGAGTTAGACAACCAGAGCAAACTTCAGCTTTACTTTATTAACAGGAATAAAGGGTTGCCGCGGCTAACTCGGCAGCCAGCTGGAGTGGCAACAGCTGATGCAGTTTGACAGTTCCTTTTATAGCCGGCTGTCAAAAAGCATTAACCAATAGGAGCAGTCCGTGTTTCCCTCCTGAAACATGGCCCTGAGTGGGAACTGCAGTTCAGTACACAACATTCATTATATTCTATATTACAGAACAAACTGGCAAAAAATAAAGTAGTTTGGCTCACACTGCCTTCTAACTTCCTGTCTCCAATATGGCAGCAGTGCCTCCCTAATTTTCAGCTTCCTCTTTTACAAAATATAGTGAGCCATTTTAACATACTTATTTCACTAGCTTCAAGTCACCTAACAAACCCTCATCCTCTTGTCCTTCTGCTTTCTTTTTTAAAATAGCTGTGTTTCCAACCCACTTCAAATTTCCAACCACAGATGACAATTAACAAACACTAGGGGATGCTCTATAAGTTTCAGTTCACCATATATTTTATCATATATTTTACCAGAAAGTTAGCAAGTGATTATCATAGTTCTGCCATCATCCTTCTAGAATTATCTCCAAATTTCTATAATAGTTGTGAAATACTGAGAGTGTATTTGCAGATGATCTGGAGGGCAGCTTGAAATAGCCAATTTCTTTTAAAAAAGATACCAACTCTCTCTCTCATCTTGCCTAATGGTCCCACATTTTTATTCATGCTGCAGACCGTTCAGAGGGCCCAAATTTTCTCATCGCAGTGTAATTGCTTCTCCCAAAATTTTTGTTGTTGGAACAGGAAAAAGCCTAGAGGGGTTCTGATCCTTTAAATTTGGCTTCTGGCCACAAAATTTATTCAGCTCTTGCATCGTAATCATTAAGCTGTGAGTTTGATCTTCGGTAGAGATATATTTTTCTTTCTAGCAGAAGGCAAAATATCTGCTATGAGCTTTGTAAAGGCAGTAGGAAGAGCATCCAGCCAGTAAATGCTCAGCTCCATTAAGTTGTCCCAACTCCACCCAATGCAAAGGATTACAGGATTCTTAAAACAAAATGACCAGGACAAAATAAATAATAGCAATATAATACACACTTTGTGTGCTATCCAAAAACATCTGAAGTTTCATGTAAACAACATCAGGATTGACAAATTTACCACCAGTCAATTGCACAGGACAGCTTTATTCAGAACAGCTTATACTCTATAAATACAAGCAAAAATCTTCCTCTGCCAATCTCAGGTCCTTGGGAAGGATTTGATGTGTGAAGAAAACCTATCAAATTCACTCTGAACAACTAATTTGCACAATGAACCATAATAGAAATAAACTTCCCTAATTCCTTAGGCCAAAATGAAAACTACATGATTCCTGTAAATAGCAAATGGTCCTTATATTATTTTTATTTTTGTAAACAATTTTTCCTAGTAAGAAAAACCACATGGGCACTAATTTCTCTGTATGAGTTTCTCTCTGTGATTGAGGTCAGGCCTCAAAATAATGATGTAGCACTTTGGCAGGAATATGCATCCCAGTAACGCAGCACTGGAAGCCAAAATGGAGAAGACCTCCACAGCTACCATGGCTTTTCCTTTTGTGCTCAGATAGGTTGGAAAGAAGGAGATCCACACACTGCAAAAGGCCAACATGCTGAAGGTGATGAACTTGGCTTCATTAAAGCTGTCAGGTAATTTACGGGCAAAAAAAGCCACAATAACACTGGTGATGGCCAAGATACCCATGTAACCCAAGACACAGTAGAAGGAGAAAGTTGCTCCCTCATTGCATTGTAAAATTATTTCTTGGAGCTCTGAATGCATGTCCGACTCAGGGAATGGGGGAGAAGTGGACAACCAAATTATACAAATACATACTTGTAAGAGAGAGCATGAGAGGACAATAGAAAAGGCCAATCTTTTTCCTACCCATCTCCTCATCTGAGATCCTGGTTTAGTGGCCATAAAAGCCACAACCACAGTGATGGTTTTGGCCAGTACACTAGAAATGGCCACTGAGAAGGTGATGCCAAACATTGGCTGTCGGAGAAGGCAGGTCACTTTGTCCGGTTGGCTGAGGAACAACAAAGTGGAGAGAAAACAGAGCAGAAGAGAGACAAGCAGGGTGTAGGTGAGGGACCGGTTGTTGGCTTTGACAATGGGAGTATCCCTGTGCCTAAGAAAGGTTCCAAGTACCCAAGATGTTATGAAGAAGAAACAAAGAGCAATTGAGGCCAAACCAGTTCCTAAGGTTTCTTCAAATGATAGAAAGACCAGCAGTTTCAGGATACATCCATTCTTTTCTTTATTTGGATAATGATCTTGTGAACATTCGAAACAGTAATCCATATCTGGAAGAAAGGTGAAGAATTTATCATATATGCAATCCATGCTTTTGAAAATCATAGTGGATGACCTTTGTGATTCATTTTGACTTCTTTCCATTAAGCACTAGTATGATCATTTGTCCGGGAAAATGCAGCTTTTTCTTTACTGTATGATTTAGAATTCACAAGTAAAGTGCGCAGGGCAATTATACTTTGAAATCATTAAAGACCATCGTTGTTTCATTAATTTTTCCAAAGGATAGCAAAAACTGTTATGGTGATAAGAGAAGCAGAAATACTAATTCTGAAGTACAAATTGATACAATCTTTTTAACCTCTTTTAGATTTTAAGTTCTAAATTGTGAGTAAGCTAAATAAAATTAGTCTTTTTATTTGAAAATAAAAGGTTGGGTTTAACAAACAAAATGAATCACCTACATTTACCACCAAGACAAGGTATTAGTCTTAACTGTGGTCTAATCGTTAGTGTGCTTTTGCATTCTATATGGAAAGTATTAATTGGTTCTACAAACACACACACTATATCCCTTTTTGGTTGGAATATCTAATCCATTCACAAATCATTATTTGTTTGCTGAAGCTCCTTTCCATTATCTTACTTTCAGGTTTTTGTGGAAGATGAGTTCTAGAAAATGGCAGATCAAGAGGGAAAATGTCTCAGTTCCCTCATGATTAAATGGAGCTGAGCCTATCCAATATTTGTTGTGAAATTTTAAACTATCATTTGTAAAAAAAAAAAAACCTGTCATTTTTTATTTAAATTTGAAGTTGAGGTTGGAGAGTTGAGAGTAATAGTCCTTTAATCATACTTTAATATGAGCCAAAACCAGAAGGAGGAAGAGGAGCAGGATAAAGGAGGAGGAGGAGTAGTTGGAATTTTTTAATTAAATTAATGGCAATAACCTCAAATGATAAGTTCATGTGGGATTTTCTGGTAATAAAAATATTTTTTGTTCTTCCTTATTTACACCACACTTTATCTGTAAATGCAATGCTACTCTACAAATTCCAATTAGCTTTTGACCTCCAATTGAAATATTTATTAGATCAGATTACTTAGATTGACTTACTATAGTTGGATTGTGATCATAAATTATGAAAATGACATCGTAAGTTAGAGAACCTAAGGAAAAAAAGTTTCTAAAAATGCTTAACATTTCCTTACAAAGATTATATTTTTAAAAATGAGTGAACAATAGCAATAACACTTATATTTATGTATCACTTCATGGTGCTTTACAGCCCTCTCTAAGCACTTTACAGAGTCAGCATATTGACCCCAATAATCTGGGTTCTCATTTTACTGATCTTGGAAGAATGGAAGGCTGAGCCACCTTCAGCTGGTGAGAATCAAACTCCAGCAGCCAGCAGAATTAGTCTGCAATACTACATTCTAACCACTGCACCATCACAGATCAGTCTTTCCTGTCAGTTTGATAAAAATCTAAGAGAAAAGAACAGTAAATGCAAATGAGATTGAAAATGTGAAAAGTAAATAAATAGATAAGAGATCCTGTGATCATAGACGATCTTTGGCTTAAAGCAGTGGTCACCAACTAGTGGGTCAGTGACCACTGGTGATCCATGAGAAAATTTTGGTGGTCCACAGAGAAATGTCACACCCAAAGCAATTAATCCAGACAAGGCTGCATCACCCACATGGCCCGCGGGAACACAAGGCTTGCTTTGCTTGCATTGGGATCAACACAAGTAGTGAGAGGAGAGAGGAAAGGTGAAGAGGGGACTGCTTCTTTCTTCTTATGCTTTTGGCTGCATGCAAGGAAAACAGCAAAAGTCTTTCTTTCTCTCATCCAAACTCCACCAGAAATGAATCTTTGGGACTCTGCAAGGCATCCTGCTCCAAGAGGCTGCATCAGCAAAGACTCATTTCTAGAGGAGTTTGGGGGACAGAAAGAAATACTTCTGCTGCTTCAGCTGCTTTCTTTGCATGAAGCCAAAAGTCTCTCTCTCTCTCTCTCTCTCTCTCCCCCTCAGAATGGAGCTGGAGATGGTATCCTGTGATCCCAAATGAAGAATGATTGATCGGTAGGAAAATGGGGTGAGGAATTTTACTGCAAACTTTTTTGAGGATTTTCCCAGGGTCTCTGGTCTGCGGCATTTAAAATTATGAGTTTGGTGGTCCCTGAGGTCCAAAAGGTTGGTGACAGAGGTTGTATTCAGCAGGTTCTGACCAGTTCTGGAGAACCGGTAGTGGAAATTTTGAGTAGTTCGGAGAACCGGTAGCGGAAATTTTTAGTAGTTTGGAATACCATCTCTGACTGGCCCCACCCCCATCTCTTCTCTGCTTTTTGAGTCCCAGCTGATCAGCTGGGTCTTCTTTTGTTGCCCTGCACAGGAGAATGAAGCTGGAAAGCAGGTTATTGGAGTGGGGAGGGAGGGTTTTGCAGTAATCTTCCTCCTGGAGTGAGGAGGGAATGGTTTTTTTTCAGTATTCTTACTCTGCCATGCCCACCAAACTACACCCACCAAGACACGCCCACAGAACCGGTAGTAAAAATATTTGAATTCCACCACTGGTTGGTGACCCCTGGTTTAAAGAATATCCGTTTTGAGCCTGTGTTTGGAAAGACTATCTCTTTGGATCTTACAGGCAAACTTTGACTCCTGAACAAAAGACTGTAACCCACAGTGCAGAAATGTTAGCCTGAAGTATTTGTGAAACTATTAATCATATGGATCCTATAGTAATGCATTTACAATTTGCTTAAATCTATATAATAAAACTTGATGGAATGTCTAACTTACCATTTTGATTTGAAATCTTCCCTTCTGGACATGGAACACAGTTGTAGCAACAGAAATGTTTTCCTTCCATCCCTTTTTTCCAATATCCAGGGGAGCAATGCTCATTACATAGAGAAATTGGAAGTACCTGGCCAGAAATACAAAAGATTTTGCGAAGGCATATTTTTTAAAAGAGCTTCTAGTCTATATTCTAAGAAATATATCACTTCTCAATGGGCTGCTACATTTTATCAAATTTCATCTATAATTTATTAAGATTCAATCGCTTTTCAGTTGATAATTGCAACCAAAATATTTTCTCATTGTAATGTCAGTTTTGTAAATGCCTAAATATGGAGAGTGTTTTTTGTCAGAATATGCCTTTCTTCTTTCAAAAACAAAAATTAGATTTACAAATTTCATAGATTTATACAGAGAGAATGTTTATTATGGCTTTACAGACATCTCATGATATCATAATAGATCACTATATAGGCCATTCAATGGGTTCATACCTGGTTAAAAGCAGAATTCCAGACAATCCTATCTTCATCAATGAATAATTCTTTCCCTTTTGGAGCACTGGGATCTATCCTTCCAATTCTAACTTTCTGAAAGGATCTGTTTGGAAAAGTGATCATGTTGGTGATGTCAAATCCCCCTGTTGCTTCCCCTTTCTTATTCAGGAACACTCTCTCCCCAACTGAATTGTTAAAAGAAATGCCTTGAAGAAATGGATGGAGCTACTTCAACGGAAAGAAAAAAGAGAGGGTATTTAGAACAATATAATAGAGAAAAGACTATTCAGTTTCATTCATTCATTGTTTCCATTCCTACAATAATGCTCAAATAGCTACCCTGAGAAAATCAATAGTCTGTATATGTGTGGAACTGATAGATTTTCTTTATTAATGATTTTAAGGAAAGATAGTAAAAAAATGTCAATCAATAAAAACAAAATCTTTTTATGGAGACTGGGTGGCATGCCTTCATGTGGAACCCTAGAAATAAGAGTTATACACACTTTAATAGTTACGTAAACTAAAGCTCACTATTGAAAGTGTGGAAAGAGATTAAAAACAAATATTATATGCAGATTCCAGGGTGGGTATCCATCATGGAGACAGTGATCCACCCCACTGCTTTAGAAACAGGAAGAAAGGTTAGATATTATGATGTCTTAAATTCTCAAGGAGGATTAAAGACAAACCAAGAACTTAGAGAGCAAGGGATGAAAATAGAGTGGTGGCCTTATATACAACTTAAGATGAGGTATAAAAAAGACATAGAAGAATTTGGAATTGAGGGAAAACCAAAACAATTAGATAAGATATTAGAAGGAACAGATGAAAAATTAATTTCTAAAATGTATAATTATCTATTAGAATTTGAAATGGCAGAAGAATTAGTTAAAGGCCCAATGATTGCATGGGCATGGAATGTAGGGCACAACATTAATCTGGAAGACTGGGAAAAAGTTTGGAAACAAAATTACAAAATAACAAAATTGGTTGTCTATAAAGAAAATCAATATAAAATGTGTTACCAGTGGTATCTGGCACCCTCAAAATTAGCAAATATGTACCCAAACATAGGTCCGACTTGCTGGAAATGTAAGCAAACAAGGGGTAGGTTCTTCCACACTTGGTGGCTTTGCCCAAAAAGTAAAAAATACTGGAAAAAATTAGAATTTGGATAAAATAAATTACAAAATATCTAAGTAGAACTTACAGCAGAAATATTTTTGTTGGGAATGTTAAAAGGGGATTACACAAAAGAAATGAAATATTTAATTCTCCCTGTAATTACAGCAGCAAGAATTGCATTGGCACAATGCTGGAAGGGTGACCAAATGCCAACAAATAATTTGATTATTCAGAAAGTTTTTGACTGCGCTGAAATGGACCTACTTACATAAAATCTTAGGGATAAGGAAGATTCAAGACATAGTACAGTTTGGGAAAAATGATACATGTGGATTAAGGATAAAAAACCAGAGAATTAAAAGATAAGAATTTGAAAAATGAAGTGGTTAGATTAAGAGCATTTACCCCAAAAAAGGAACTGAATATTAATATACTTGTTTTCAATAAAAGATCACACCGTCTTAGAAACATATACGTTATATTTTTATGTTTATTTGTTATGTAATTGTATATTGATTTCATTTGTAACAAAAGGTTGTATTCTATGTATTGTACATATTTTTCTTCTTAATCTTTAATGAAGTTTATTTTTAATTATTAAAAAAACAAAAAACAAAATGAAAACGATCTATTTTGAATATGATTTAGATTAAATTCACTATTTAAACAATGAACCAAACCCATAATTGTATCCTCCACATATCCTTCTTCATTGGCACAAAGCTATTTGAAAGCCTAGAATATGAAAAATTTCCTTTAACCAGAATCTGAGACTCAAGAGGTCCTTCATAAACATATATGGAGCAAAAGTATTCTGTACCCCCTCATCTGTCTGCCTGCCTATCTATCTATCTGTCTGTCTGTCTGTCTGTCTGTCTGTCTGTCTGTCTGTCTGTCTATCTATCTATCTATCTATCTAAATCAAACATGATCCAATCTAGATTAATATATTCCAATACATAAATAACTTGTTAATAATGTTATTATGGGAGGATCATTTTCAAAATATATATTTTTGTTTAAACTATAATTGAAATTAAGAGTTAAATAATATTTGAAAAAGATGATGTGGGATACATTTTGTTTTGAAGGGATTTGATACTTTGAACACCAATATTATTTATGTGTTGAAATCAGAGTGCCAAAGGGTTGTGTTCAGCTCAGTGCTGAGTGCTTTTCTTTTTTTTGTAGCATTGGTGTATAACTTTCCAACTTTAATTTTCTGAGAAAATCTGTTTGTAAAATGATCAAGTGGTGAAGTCAAAGTCACCTGCACTTTCCATTTTCTTTTGAAGTAAACTGGGTTTCCAGCTGAGTTGTTGAAAGAAACTCTTTGAATAAATTTGTACAGCTACCTAAAGGAGGTTAAGAGACAGTTAATAAAAAAGAAAATAATGCAACATAGAAAAAAATGATTTTCCTTTCTTTTGTCCTAATTTCTGGGAGACCAAATAACTTTCCCTGGCTTGAAATATGGAACAAAAACTTTTGACTCACAAAGAAATATCCATGATTGGGAGATGCAATTATAAGTCTCAGAACTAACACCCTTTCATGAAAACAATAAAGGTATAATAGCAAAAGTCTTCATAAATATCAAGTCCCCAGTCAATAAGCCCTGACTTAAGTAAATTGCAAAAAAAAAACGATGAAGAAGAGTGAAACATTCACATTTCAGAACAAACAAGCAAAAGAAAGAAAAAAGATTGCTTTCAGAGCTATCACCATTGAACTCCTCTTGGAATGAGGCTGAATAAATCTAAAAGAGAGGACAATTATACATACAAATAAAATAGTTATTTACGGAAACAAGGATGATATAAATCCCCTATTGACAAGACTGAAATTTGCAAAAGCATTTTATTTTCATCTTCTTTTATTCTGTAACACAGAATGACCTCTTAAATTAATAACATTGTTTCTTTGGTATCTGTATAGATCTGTGTCCGGAGTCCATGGAAAACAAGTAATATGATATTGTGGATGACAATGTCTATGCATTGAAAGAAAACATAGTTGTGGTGTGGATACATCACCTGCCAAGGCTGCAGAGCTTGTGTGGCTCTTGAACTTACTGCCTCATGCAAAGATTGTGCCACTGCATAAACTGCATTGTAGATAGTGTAGCTTTGGCCACTCATCTGTAACTCAAACAGAGCTGCAGGCAGAGTCTCCAAATTCTCTTCTCCACTACAAATTTCATTGATCATTGAGGGTGATTCTTCAATTGAAAATGAGCAATCAAACAATTGCTCCCAAACCTCTTGAATAAATCCATCTTTGTGGGTTGAAGGTTTGATCACTTGAAGAAATTCTTTGAAGCCTTGAACTTCTCTTGAGTGCACTGTAAAGGAAAGAGCCCCATGGAACAAGTCGAGATCCCAGCCCCTCTCATATCCTGTCAGTATGAAATCAATTGGGAACATCAGGATCCAAACCTTTCTAAGTGATACAGTCTTTTTATTTTCATAATCACAGAGAGACGCAACATTTCTGAGCCACAGAATAGTAAATGATTCACCATAGACAAGAAAAACTTTGGCTTTCTCATCTATCAGTTTCTTAAAAATAGTTGAAATTAGATCAAGGAATTCTGATAGTTCTTCAAGTGGGGCACGTTCTGAAATTTTTTGTGTGAAGGCTAAACAGATCCCATTTTGGGAAAGCAACAGATTCAGTTTCCTCAAGAAATATTCTCCTTTATTCTGATCATAAGTGAAGGCTCCAATCCATATCCACCCAAAATGGAGAAGAAGCTGCATAATTCCAGTGTATTGATGCTCCTCTTCTGGGACCATGCAGTAAAGTGAAGATAATTCAGTAGCCTGCAAGCTCTTCTTGGGGAAAAGAGCCATAGGTCAAC